>ML685839.1:10657813-10704514 GCA_007922175.1 Pelusios castaneus | reverse complement strand
GGGAGCACGGGGCTCCCTCCTGGATGGGACCGAGTGGTCCTGGCTGAAGGGAGCGTGGGGAACCCCTTCTCCCTGAGACCCGTGCTACAGCTGCTTGGCAGCCGGCAGCTGGAGTGCGGAGCTTCCTTCTTGCTGGGACCTGAGTGGTCTCAGCGAGAAGGGAGCCCCGTGGTCTCTTCTTGCCGGGACCTGAGTGGTCCCGGCGAGAAGAAGGCTCCCTTCCCCTGTGCCCTAAGTTGACTAAGTCAACTTAGGGTATCCACACCGCTTAAGTCGACTTAAAAAGTCGACTTAAGCTTCAAAGTCGACTTTATATGAGGTTTTATAAAGTCGACTTTTAATTTCCTTAAGTCGACTTAAGCAGCAGCTTAAGTCGACTTAAGGAAATGCCAGTGTGGACGCAGAGTAAATTAAGTCGACTTAATTTACTAGTGTAGACGCACCCTATAACTGCAAGTAACTTACTTGCTGGAAGCAGTGTGTGGGCAGACCAAGAGTGGTGGCTTTCACAGCAACATAATATGAAAAGCAGCCCTGAATGGGGAATTGAGGGAACACTGCTGTCCAGCTATCCATATTGTACCTGGGTATAGCACAGTGTTCTAGTCAGCAGGTTATATGCACAGCTTGTTATTTTAAATAACGTTTACACTTTCAGCACTGGCCGAGTGATTTTAAATGAGTCTCAAGTGTGGTGGCTGGAAAAAGTCAAAGAGAGGTTACAGTTTATTGTTTGCTTATTTCAGGCAAGGGAAACAGACACAGTAAAACATAAAAATGAACACCAGCAATACAGTTACAAAGCTACAATTAGGCAGATTGGCGGCAGAAAAAAGAGAGAAAGAACGTGAATACCAGAAATGGCTGGCAGAAATGAGATTGAAAGAAGCAATCACTGCATGGACGCTGAGAATGCTGCCTACAGAAGAGCCATGGAAGCTTAGGAAGCCGCCCCCTAGAAGAGCCATGACGCTAAAAGAGAAGGAAGCCAAAGAAAAGGGGAAGAAATATCATGAGACCCTGATAGAGAAACATAGGAAGATACCAGAGTCACCAACATTGCCATCCATTCAAGGATCTCTCAACTTGCTCAGGTTCCATCCTGCATACAAAGAGAGAGACTGCATTGAGGAATACTGCAACACTTTTGAAGTTCAGAAGATTCCTGAGGACAAGAAAGTCCCCACATTGATTGCAAAATTGTTTGGTAAAGTGTTTGGCTGTATTTAGTGAAATGCCGAGTCAGGAAGTGTTACTATATTCTAATGTAAGCCAGCTGTTTTATAAAAGTTTCAAATTACACCTGAATTGTAAAGGTGGAGATGTAGACATTTTAAAAGGGGAGGTGGCATGAGTCATAGTGCATGTGTTTATAAGATGTGTGACCTAATAAAATAGGTAAAAGGGGTTGAAGATGGTCATTGCTCAACATTTCTTGCATATAGGCAATAACCAGGGGAAAAAAAAAAACTCTGTGGGCTAAAGCTTTGAAAGCTGTAGCAGAGATGGCTATACTGGTTGCTGCTTTTGCACAGGCCTGAATGGCCAATGAAGACAAGTCACAGAAGGAGGGGGACACAGCGGTTCATCAGTCCAGACTGTACCTTAGTATGTCACATCTACGCCTCGGTGGTGGAGATTTTCATCCGATCTACCAGAGTCAGATCTCTCTGGTGGGGGTGGGAGTGGGAGTGGTCTGTCAGATCTCCTGACCAACAGCAGTTCCCTGCCTTCTCATTGTCCTCTCAGCTCCTGGGTTTGACTGTGCTCCAGTCCAGAACAATTAGCTAGGTCCACTGGGAGGCTGAGCCAGGCGTCTCAGGGCCAGTGACTCTCACATTGTTTTGTAAAAGTCTTATCTGCAGTCACAGGTTGGCTTTTCTGCTTATTTTTCCGACAACCGCTCATTAAACTAATGCACCATATATTCATATAGCGAACATCTCAGCAACCAGCTCAACACACAATATTCATAAAGCACAAGAGTGCAGTGGCATACTGCAGTGGGGGCATGCCCCAAGGCACTGGCCTGGGAAGGGGTGCTGGCTGGGCCCTCCTAGGCGGAGCCACTCTGCCCATTCTTGCAGGTGGGCCGGGGGCTGCTGGGCTTTGACATGGCTGCCAGGAACACCTACTGTGGGTGTGGAAGGGCAGGAAACAAGCGTCCTTCTCCCCTTAAGGGAGCCATTTTGGTAGGGGCTGGGAAGAGCTTTTGCCTCACCCTAAGAGCTAGGAGAATGGGTGCAACGTTGCTTGCTTGGTTCCACTTCTCCGTCCCTCACTGCCCAGGGCTCTGAGCAATGATGTTGCTGTTTGGCCCCCCACCCCCCGCCCTCCTGCCACCCACTGGCCTTAGCTTTGCTCAGTCACTAGCCAGGCAGAGGTGCTCTGCCACTCACCTTCAGATGTTGCAATGGCAGGAGCAAGGTCCTTGTATGGCTGAGGCAGTGGGGAGGGCTGCTGTCCCAGGTACATTCAGGGGATCATTGGACTCACAGACAGCCCAGCTTTGGAGGTTTAATGATGCAGGGGTTCCTGCTTGTGCAGGGGCCAGACAGCCAATCCACGGGCAGGCTCCAGGGGCAGAACTCCAGCAGGCCCCATTGCCACCGGGTAGCTCGGGGCCATCTGCCTGTCATGGCTGCGTCCCACAGTGAGGCACGATGGTGGGGGAGAAGAGTGGCACATGGGCCTGCAGCCCCCCCCTGTTTGGCGACTGATGGCATGCCACTGCAGCACCATGTCCCTCACATGGGGAGTCAGTGCACATTAATGGTACAGGTGGGCAATTTATATTACGAGCGCAGGCTCAAGGATGTCGCTTCTAGACAAACAGAGGTAATCGGGTGTAGACCATGCTGGTGCGCTGCCAAATGCGCGTGTTGATTTGGATTTGCTCTCTTCAAATGCCCCCCCCACCCAATTTTATCAGTTCACTGAAGGGTGCAGATTGTGTCCTTATGTCAAACACACCGACAGGGTGTAGCAAGTCCTCCTGGCATTGCAGTGTCCTGCTCCTGTCCTCGCCAGCTCAGCTCGGCTCGGCGCTGGCAGCAATCAAGAGCCGTAGGCTCCAACTGGTCAATCACACACAACTCCTGAAGGGCAGTTGCCATTTAAAAACAACCATCTATGAGTGACGCCCCATCTGCTGGTGAAAGGTTGGCGACCACTAATCTAGGCCAATTCTGCTGCTGAGGTGAACCCCTCTGGCCTACCTCATTAAGCAGGGCATTGGCCTAAACTTGTGGGTGAGACTGCTAGGAACTAACCCAGCCAGGGTGGGGGTGTGTGTCTAGCAAGCTGTGTTCTTAGGCTGGTGGTTAGTCTGTGGGCTCATGTTAATACTAGTCTATGTGAGCATGGCAGTGAAGTGTGAGAGGGGGCTTAAAATGCTGTTTCTAACAGCGTGGGGTGTGTAGGTGAAGGCCTGAGCCAGTTAGTCACTTTATTCTACCTGGATTCCTTAGTTCCTTGGACCATTGCCGGCTATGGGAGCAGAGTTAAGCCAGTACTGAATGCATGTGACAAGCCCAGCCTATTGCTCCAGGCTGAAATTTTCAAAGCCATAGACGAACATTTTTGTTTTTCAGGGCTCCTTGACTTAGTAACTTTTAAGCTCTTCAAGGTGGTAGCAGGAAAAAAACCAAAGGAAATGCAGTACCTCCACCTACTATCTAGCTGGTGCAAACAAGTCAAAATCAAGTGCTCTTAGTTTAATACTTATTTTATTGGTCTCCAGTCACCCCCCTTGGAATGCTTTTACTGGCGGTCTCCTTGTATTATTAGTCTATTCGCACAGACAATAAACAATAGGTTATTTATTAGAGTACAGTAGACCCTCACCTGTACAAACACTGGAGAGGAGCCCTGGAGATTGTTCATAACACTGAGTGTTACCTCAAACAGTATCCCAAGGGGTAGGTTCGCTTTTGGATTCACCAGACGCAGTCAGAGACCATTTAAAGTATTTATTGAACGCCAGGATGAGTAATAACTCCTTAAGCAAGCACAGCACACTTCAGCAGTCGGCGACCTCAGGGACTACACCGAGGGAGGGGCGGAGGTGCCTCATTTTCACAGCAACTGTTGCTGCTTTGGCCCGGAGGCAATGTCCACAGATTGCCAGTGGCGATGCTAAAATATAGCATCTCAGGAGCAGGCAGGGTGCTCAAGCCCCCTTTCCCTTCACATGCTTGGTCCCAAACCCGAGGTAGCGTGAAGGAGCCGATGTACATCACGGCCAAGCCTTGCAAAACAGCAAAAAAAACCCAGCAACACATCTTATATCAGGCCCCGGCCAATTCACACAGGAGACTGACTCCAGCTGGTGCTTTGGGCATGAAGCCCAACATCAGTGTATGGGCGGGTCGCTCATGGGGCGGGACGGGGATGTGGCAGTACTCTGCAGTCAGCGCCTTCCAGCTGAGGCTGGGCGAACTTTCTGCCCTGTTACCACCTGGCAGCACTTCAAACAGCTTCCTGATGTATTCTTGTTTCTTGCCTTTGGCCTGAACTAGGCAGGCCCCCCGTAGCCTTGGCACTACAAGCCCCAGTCCTCAGCTGCCTCTCCCCAGGGCTGACGCTGCCCATTGTGTTTCAGCAGCAGCATGAAAAGGGGCTGCCATGAGCCTGCTGCCAGGATGCTTTCCTCCCTGCCCCTTGCCCGTAATGTCGCTGGTGCTGGGCATGTGGGGCACCTGGGTACAATGGGGGCTGAGCAGACAGGGACAATGGCAGGACATAGGAGCGGGGGGGGGGGGCAGGGCTGTGTCCTGCCCTGTAGGGGGGCACGCCAGGCTCTGGCTGTGCCAGCCACCCTGGCAGGGAGGGCAGTGGGGGAGCCCTTTAAGTCGACTTAGGGCTAACCTGCGTCCACATTGGCTAAGTCAACTTAATAAAGTCAGTAAAGTAGACTTTAAACGAGGTTTTATACAGTCGACTTTAAATTTCCTTAAGTTGACTTAAGCAGCAGCTCAAGTCGACTTAAGGAAATTGTAGTGTAGACACAGAGTAAATTAAGTTGACTTAAGCAAGTTTAAGTCGACTTTAAGTGTAGCTGCACCCGTATAGCCCAAAGAATGCAGAGCCATGTCAATCAAAAGTAGTACGTGGCTGGTCAAATGGAAACAATTGTCAAGCAAAGGCAAAGGTTACAAGGAATGTAAAAACACGGTATGGGTCTGTGGTTTCGATAGCCCGTCTGGCAGGTGTGAACATAACCTGCTTTTCCACTCCACACACCAAAGAAAAAGGTGCAGCGCATCAAGTTCATCCCTCTGCCTCCCTTCCAGCTTTGCCTTAGGTCACACAAAAGAAAATCTACTAAGCGACTAGCCCTAGAAATAAGCAAATAACAAAATAATTAATAGCTCAGCACAATAGCTGCAGTGGCTCAGCACCTGGTGATTTGCTAAAATACTCCCTTCCCCTTCAATTTCCGTGTCCAAGTCCTATGAATTTTAGTGGGAATCTTGGCATCCAAATCCACTAGCCAGCTGGCAAATCTCAGCCTTGTAGCTGAAAAACTAGGCATTATTTAAAATATTTGAGTATATTTCTATGTCACTATAGGAAGTACATGCTAGTCATTTTTTGAATTGTGCTCCTGCATATGGCTGTCATCAGAAAATGTTTTGTTCCCTTGTGTAACCATTGGTAACAAACAATACTGATTGACTAGCTGTGGCTCACAAGCACTTGCATGGGTTACGAGGCACTGATAAATAAACTAATACATAATAAATAATCCTGGGTTTTTCACAAAGGAAGAAAGAAAAAGATGGCTGCTTTCAACACTAGGTACAGAAGGATGTAAAAAAGGTCTAGCTCCTTAGTTCGTAGAAATTAGCTGAAGCTGTTCTGGGGGGGGGCTGTAATAATTTATATCAGCAGAAGATCATGTCTGCAATGGCTTCTTTACAGCAGCAAAGTGAACAGAAAAATCAGAGAATGACCCTAGTGTGTTTAGACCCATGAAGGACAGCACCCCTAGCTATGTTTTTTAAATTTTTTTTTTTTTTCTCCCCCCCCCCCCCCCCCGATCCTAAGAGCTGAGCACCTCGGTATTTCATGTATGATGTGAGGTTCTCACTCAGTTAGGGGTATGCCATTAGTCCCGGAGGGTAGTGAGGCACAGAGAGGTTAATTAACTTGCCGAAGGCCCTGGCAGTGCAGATACTTCAACACCTGTCTCCCATGCACTCGTTTAGTCTCTGAACCACTGCCTATTCCTTGCACCTGTCAGTAGCCTGTCTCCCACAAATGACTGTGCAGCTTGCCATTAACAAGTGAAACCACAATGTTTCCATTTTAATGTTTGGCTGTTGCTGGTTGCTCCACACTGCTGAAAACTAGATCACTTACCTTGGTACCTAATTCTTGATTTAGTCACGTAATAGAAGCCTCTATTTTTGAAAAACCCTTTTTGTTGGGAGACCATAGAAGGTGTGAGAAAAGCACCGCTGGCCTGAGCCCGGCCTCGGCACATTTAATCGCAGTGTAGATGTACTCAGAGGCACGATCCCCAGAATGGTCTCTCATCTCTCTTTTTTTTCCTTGTTGGTAGAGGACACACAGTCCCTTGCCTGCTGCTCACGTGGATATCTCTTGACTTCCTTGCAGAAAGTCACTCCTCTGCAAAGAGCTTGCTGCACATGGGTGAATGGCACCCGGAATGACCTTTTGCTGGAAAATTCTGCATCTTAGCAGAACAACAGTAAATAGCAGAGAGCAGGCCACAACCACCCTTCCCTTCTCATTCACTCCTCAGTGAATGAAAAAAACAAAATTCAATTTGGCAGTATTCCTTTTTGCACTACAATATTAGGCTGATTTAAAAACTGCACAAAGATTCCCCAAGAAGAAGGCATGCTCCTGAGTCTTTATTCAGGAAGGGGCTATTGAGCTGAGCTATGTACATTGAAACATCTGTACAACATTCAATTGCATCACTAAGAACACTGCTTGTATTTTTACTATTTTTAAAGAAAATAATGGACCTGCTACACACCATTTCATTTACTACAAGAGGAAAATGATATTCTTTCCATAGCATGGTTTATATCTGGCATAAATCAAACCGCTTTTCTCACTGACCTATGAAATACACAAGCTAAACACTTTTTAATAATCCTAGTGCTTAAGTGTCTGCTAATCGTATTATATTATTTTTAAGAAACCATGTTAGTGAGTCGTAAGAAACTGTGTTAGTCCATGAAACTGTGACAATCAGAACGTTGATTTACATATCGCATGCATTCATCACACCACATGGCCATTACACCCATGTCATCATTAGAAGCGAAGTTCCAAAGGGGTAGCCCTGTCAGTCTAGTGCAGCAAAACAAACGAGGAGTCTTGTGACTCTTTTAAAGACTAACAAATTAAGCCTTTTCCCATGAAAGAGGCCTGATCTTTCACTGCTTATTCAGCTAAAAAAATTCATTGACTTCAATGGGCATTTTGTCTCTTTCTAAGGAATGAAAGATAGAGTCCTTAGGAGTATATGAAGGCACAGACCCTGTGGTAAATCACGAAAAGGTGTAAAAAGAAAACCACCTTGGCTGCACTTTAGCACACTCTTTGGCTCAATTTACACATGCGAATGGTCTAACTGAATTCAACTGGCTGATCTGCAGTGCAAAAAGTGAAGCATATACGTCTATGCAGGATTGAAGCCTTAAGTCCAAATGAATTCAATGGAATTTATGCATAAATTTAAAATTAAGCATGTGGTAAATTGAACTGGGTCCACAAGAGTCTGTTTCACAATTTGGTTTTTATATTTCATTTTGATGGCTTCATGGGAAAACAACAACAAACACCACCCGTACCTTCAGCACGATAGTCATGCATAATCCGAGTTCCATAACAAAGAGCATTAAATGGCTATGACGAGAGCAAAATAAACATATACAACATTTAGAGTGCACTCATGGCCAGAAGAAAGCAAGCTAATATACACTAGGTGTGGGATTTTCCAAAGGGTCCAGTGCTATCTGAACTCTGGCTACAGCGGAGGCAATTAAAAATCTATTATTAAAAATCTCCCCTTAGATAATAAGTAGCAGGAGTTTTGCTGGGAATGCCATAGAGGTCCCCAAAGGGGTGAAATGCCTTCACTCTCCCTCTTTTAGCTGTCTTCTCTTGTTGATAGAACTTGAAGGATGGGAGAGGAAGCCACACTCTGTCCTCTTAACTAGAATGGACAGCACCTTAACACCAGCCCTTTGTAGGTGGGCCCTCTGAGGATGGGCTGAGTGCAATGAGAGAAAGGGGAAGGTATGGGTGGCTTCCAGAAAAGTGGGGAATCTGACAAAATAAAAACAAACCAGCATTGTTGGCATTATGTTTCACCTATGAGTGGCTGCAGAAATAGACCTCCTGTCCCAAACACACAAAGAACGATGAACACCCAAAGGAATACCCTGTCTATCACCATGGCCACGTATTTCCAGTCATCCTCCACCTGCACACAGGGAAATAAAAAAAAAAGAGAAAGGGTAAAGCTCATTATATGAACTACCGGTATGCATGTGATGGGTTAATTTGATCCCCTGCTAGAAATAATTGTACTCTAGGAGGGGCTAATGAGCTTTGGGAAGAAGAATATATACAAATACAAACTATGAAATTTACAAAAGTGACAAGTGATTGCCTCAATTTTTGGGTGCCCAACTGGAGACACCTTAAAGGGGCCTGATTTTTCCAAGGGTGAATGCTAAGCACTAAAGTTGGGCACTCAAATGGCAAAAATGACTTTTGAAAGATCTTGGTCAGAACTGCAAACCCTTGGCCAAGTTTGCAACATCTCTTCTAAATATGCACATCAGCTGTTAGTTGATAGCAGTAACATCAGACTCTGCTTACAGGTACACCAATATAAATCCAGGATAATTCTGATGAATCCATGAGCAGAATCCAACCCTAGGACTTCAAGGCAGGGAAAATACATGGGCTATAAGAATCTCTCTCATTAGTTTAGAGTTAGGATAAAAACAAAATGAAAAAAAGCGAAAAAATCCTCACACAAAAGGAAAGAGTAAAACATCTGCAACAATTAAGAACATATAAAAGAGGTAATTAGTCAAATCCTGCTGTCAGTTACACTGTTGTAAACCCCGTAAAGCAAATGGAGTTAGTTCCTCCAGATCTCTACTGGTGTAATGGAATAGAATTTGCCCCCACATTTGATCAAGACATATTTCACATCTGGGGTCTGATTCACCACTGTGATGTTCTACTTTTACCCTAGTCAAACTCCATCAATGTCAGCGCAGTGAGGAACCAGACTTGTAAGGCACAGCAGAGGTCTTAAAATGATTGAGCAAAGCATGTTCTCAAGTGCTTTCCTGAACTGGGGCCTGCATGCTTTCAATACTCTTAAGAGATATACACAGAGTACACAACAAACAGGATCTTACTGCCCTTTAAAATACTGCACTAAATAATCTCCACATAGTTTTAATTTGATATTTTCGCTAATAATAAGCAGCAGCATTACTGATGCAGGCCCTAATACTTTTCCAGTATGTTATTTTGCATTGCTGGCTCAGCCTCTGCAGTATTCTCATGATATTCCTGGCCCACACATCAGGAGGATCAACTGGAATGCACACAACAGAGGCAGTTTCTGCAAATGCTAGTGGCCAGCTGATATAAATCAATGAAGCCACATTGATTTCAGTGGGGCTGCTCTGATTTACACCAGCTGAAGACCTGGCCCTTAATTTCTTGGAATTCTAAATTGCACACTCAGCGCATAATGTCTTTGGACAGCTGCCTCAGTTGGGATGAAAGATTTATTATTTTGTTCAAGCAGACCCATTACCCGAACATCAAGTTTTGTTTTTAAAAACCTTCTTATTTTTAATTATTTAACTGCTCTCTCCTCCCCAAAATGCAATTTATTTTCTTGGAACTAAAAAAATAGACGAAGTAAAACCACAATTTATCAAATCATGGCAAAAAACCCCAAACCAACAAACATGCCAGACTGAGGCAAAGCACAGAGCACGGTTGCCTGAAAGGGATCTCTACCAAATTTATCAGAATGCCTCCTGTCAGCTGGGTATCATGTTACAATCTTCTTTTCTCCTGACACCCGCTGTAGGCTGACACCCTCGCTAGGTAGGTCTTCAGTGGCTCATCCCTTCAGTCAAGTCACTTGCAGTCAATATGCATGAAGACCAGGGTCCAACATGGGCTGTCACTACACCCTTGTTAGAGTCTTCAACACTGTCCTTGGGCCTGGTTCTCAGCCCCTTCTGGGCTAGCTAAGTCCTTCCCTGTTCTGTTATAGAGCACTGCTTCCCAGGGCTTTGACCCTGGAGACTCTTATCTTCACCTGTTCTCACTACCCCAGATCTCCAGCCAGGCCATCTCTCCAGCTCAGTCCCACTTCCTGGGGTGGGGAGGGGCTACCAAGGGTTCACCAGACAGTCTGTCTGTCCTTACCAGGGTGGTCAGTCCCCTCCCTGAGCCCTTTAAATTCCAGCCCTTTGCTTGAGCTTCTAAATGAGCCATATCCCTTTCCCATGGCTTAGGCCACTTCCCCAGTGGCTGGTGGGGGAACCTGGGATGGCCCACAGTCCCAACCATGTACTGCTTCCTTTACTTGGTTACTGCTACATTCCCTGGGCCTCTTCCCATCTGGCCTTTTTACCTCTGTCTGTTACCTTAGAGCTGATGTTCTCATTTCCTCTTGTTCCCAGGTTTAGCTAATGTGGCCTGTTGAGCACCTCTGGCCAGATCAGGCAGCCTTCTTCACCACATTGGCCTCAGCCAGGAGCTGACCAGCTCAGGTCCTGCAGCTCCTTTTATCTGAGCCTGCTGGGTATCAGTTGGTTGCTCCTAGGCAACCTCTCAATGCAGGCCTGGAAGACCCACCTTCACGGCTCCTTTTCTGGGGTGAGATGTGGTAAAACTGCAAAACTTCTAGGAGGGGGCCTCAAAAAGCCTGGTACACCCCAACACACTCTTCCAGCTTAATTGTAGCACTGATAGATTAACCCTGCTCTACGCAACAGAGCATCCTCAACTCTTTCTATTGTCTACTCAGCCTCCATCCCCACTGGTTTCCTATGCCTGGGAGAGGTTCAACAGAATATGAAGGGTTAGCACAAAGGCTAGGCATTATTAAAGTGCTGTGGCTGGTCAAGGTTAGGCACAGATGGGACTGAAATGGTGCTGACTCACCGCACAGGGCTGCTTTTCAGCCCCTTAGCACAGCAGAGTGAGCTGGGTGCTGAATAATACATCAGCTCCGTTAGAACTCATGATTAGTTATTTATTATTGTGCAGTGATGCTGAAAACTGAAGCTACGGAGGCTATGCCACTGCAAAAGACAGATGATTCTGAAGAGGAATGATACTGTTGTAGGAAAAGCAGGAGAAAAATGAGGGATCAGAAGACCCTTCTTCAATGAACTCAGCATTCTGCTCAGGGCAATCAATCCCATCTCCTGGGTTTGAACCCCAGGCCTACTGCTCACTTCTGGGGCTAGACAGAGTGCTCGGCTTCTAAATCTTTCATGGAGCTCTCCATCTGCTGGGACAGAGACCCACGCTCATCTAACATGGGTTGCTGTTTGGACTGTTTGAACATTTTCTGTCAAAAATGGGTTTTCAGTGGAAAAACTGGCTTTTTGGCTGACGGAATTTTTTGAGCAAAGTATCAGCTTTTCACAGAAAAATCTGACTTTTTGTTCAGAACCGGAGCACCCGGAGGCCAGAAAGTTTTCACTTTGGGGCTGAAAACAAAAAACAAATTCAACTTGGAAAGGTCCCTGTGAGGCCTCAAGAGAGTTGCAGTTCAAGTCTCTCAGGCTCCCAGTCCGCACTCTGAGCTGGGTTCTTCGGGTGGAGATCTGCTGAGATCTACTGAGGCCAGGGAATCCCTTGGAACACTCAGCAAGTCTAACTAGAGAACAGACAAAGGAAGGATCATTAGCTCCATTTTCCAGATTGGAAACTGGAGCTCACAAAAGGGCTTAGATGCTCATATGCCACTTCTGGTGCCTAAATCCCAGAATCAGGCCCCAATGGGGTTCATAAAACCCCCACAGAGCTTCCACCAAATGCCGTAGGCATCTAACAATTGCTCCGGGACTCCAGAAAAATTTCCGTAGGCACTTATGTTTCTGCCTGCTTCCTGCAGCCCCATGCCAGAAGTCAGCACACATAAACCCCAGGGTGAAGCAGGTGATCTGAGCATGGTGACCGAATAGATGATGAGCTTAGACCCCGGTAGATGATGAGCTTAGACCAAATGGCCGGGAAGAGGTGCTCCCTTATGTCTTTTAGCCCAGCGGTTAGTGTAATCCCCTGGCATGTAGGGACCTGGGGTTGAAGCTTCCATCTCTCTGAGGTGGAGAAGTGAACTGAAGAGAGAAGACTCTCGGGGGAATGCCCTCACCACTGGGATGGGGTGTTCTCGTTGGAGGGGGGCTCCTCTCTCTTTCCTGTTGAATCTGTCCCACTGTTGGTAAATAATGAAGGAATTGTTTTGGGACAGAGAGAGGGAGAGAGAGAAAGCACACATATGTAGGCATGAGAATGACTGCATCACGTGGTTATAATAGAGGGCTCACCTGGACCCACATCCACTTCCCCTGCTCCAATGAAATTTTTTAAATTGTTTCTCCCCAATGAAACAGCTTCAGCAGGAGAGTGTGAGGCAGCCTCACATCAGAAAACCCCACTGGCCTGTTCATTCACCTGAGAAGCGGCAGAACCCTGTTCAAAGCCCTTCTCCTCTTAGGCAGAGCAAGGACTTGAACCAGGGGTCTCCCATGCCTCAGATGAGTGTCCTAACCACTGGGCTAAAAGTTACAATGGAAGCCCACCTCTTCTTCCACTCAAAGCCAAACCAACAGAGGCACCTAGGCTATGTCGACACTAGAAAAGTTAAGTCGACTTAACTTTTCTAGTGTTGACATAGCCCCTTGTCGACATTATTAAGTCGACTTAATAAGGTCGACTTAGGCGCTAATCCCCGTCCACACAGGCTTTAAGTCTATTTAAGGAGTCAATTTAAGGCTTAAGTCGACCTAAAACTAGGTATTATTAAGTCAACTTAAGCTTCCCTTAAGTTGACTTAAGTAAATGCTTAAGTTGACTTAATAAAAGCCCAGTGTGGATGTGGCTTTGTTTAGGTCAACTTAAGCCTCCTTAAATCGACCTAAGTTGCCAGTGTAGACGCACCCCTTGTGTCAAGAGAGGCTTTGTAAATCCCAGACTTAGGCACCTATCTCAGAGATGGCCAGGGCTTAGCACTCGTCCCTCAGCTTGGCCTCTCCCACTGACTAGTTTAGGTGAGGAGCCACCTGGCTTGATGGCTTCTGCAACTCCCGTTCCACCCTGAGTCATCTACCTCTGCCCATTCATTGCATAGGGAGCCTAGGCACCCAATCTAGGTTTTGAGACTCCCAGTGATTTTCTAAGAGCCTAAACGTTAGGCATAACAATGCTCCACACCACTAACCTATGTTTCTTTATGGTATTAACAGCAAGTGACTTTCCCAAGAACACACAGGAAGTCTGTGGCAGAAGTGGGAATTGAGGGGAGTGTCAGGTTCAAAGTACAACCCTGTGTCAGGTGGGGGAATAACCCTCTTACCTCTTTAGTTTCGTTTTGGCTTCTCATGTTTTCAGCAATAAACTGAACACTGCTAATTACATCTCTGACTTCAGGGGAATATTCAATGTGCTCTGTTGCCCATTTTATGGGATGACGGCTAAGTCTTCTTTTGCAAGTAGTATGTTCGTTTGCCTTGTCACAGTGGCACCAGCCCTGCTCTTTGCATGGTTTAACATCTCCATATTGCTGCATCTTGCCAGATTTACTGAGAAACCCTTTCTTACTCTTTTTAGAACTGGATTTGTTCTGCTGCTCTAGAGGTCTCGTCATCATTAGGACTTTGGGCAGCAACTTGAGAAAGACGCTTTTTACCCATTTGGGCATAGTATGTGTAGTTGGAGTCCTGTAATGGATGTTCAGCACAAACACTGTGACGACAATTGATAAGGTCACAAATATCATGGTGAAGAGCAGGTATTCTCCAACCAGTGGAATTACCAGAGAGGTTGATGGGATTGTTTCTGTGATCACCAATAAAAATACAGTCAGAGAAAGCAGCACAGAAATGCAGAGAGTCACCTTTTCACCACAATCGGATGGAAGGTAAAAGACTAAGACAGTTAGGAATGAAATGAAGAGACAGGGAATGATCAGATTAATGGTGTAAAACATTGGCAGCCTTCGAATATAAAAGGAATATGTTATATCTGTATAGATCTCTTCACAGCAATTATATTTTATATCATGTTTATAGCCAGAAGCATCAACTATTTCCCATTCGCTGTTTTCCCAAAGGTCATTCATATCCACCTTGGAGCCAACAATAAGGAGGTCAATTTTGGCTTTGTCGTATGTCCAGGAGCCAAACTTCAGTGAACAATTCTGGTGATCAAAGGGAAAAAATGTAATATCCATAGGACAGGAGCTCTTAAAAATAGCAGGTGGAGTCCAAGTGATCATCCCATCATATTTAAGAAGAGCTTTGGTCTTGCTTTCCACTTGAAAATCTCCAACAGCACTAGAAATACAAATGACACACTGTGAACAATATGAACAAGGAAGTGAAACAGTGTCTTCTCAGGATAATATAAAATGGTAACTGAAAGATGGCAAACTTAAAAAGTATTATACTTGTTATACAAGACGATATCAGGTTTCCAAATTTTATCCGCTGGCACCCGCACAAATTCAATTCCATCATATTCTGTCGGATCCCATCGCAGTTTATAGTCATTCCAAATCTGAAGGAAGAAAAAATGGTTATTTTAAGCCAAACGCTTTCAGCTCATGCAAAGATTGGAATGGAAAAGGTGCGGTGCCACTAGAAAATGAAGGTACAGCACTTTGAGAAGCAAGGCAATGTGTTAAATAAATAACAGCAGTGCATACAGTTTGCAAGAGCGCTGTTCAGGTTTACTCCATCTTCTCGAACTTTGTCCACTAGTGCCCACATCAGACCCCTCTTTCCTCATGTTCTCCTCAACCCCCATCCCCATTCCTAAGCTCCCTGCTGCCAAGACCCCACTCCAGCCCTCCTAACCTCCACCCTCAGCTCCCCTATCTTCACTCCAGCCCCATTCAACCCCCTAACCCCCTCCACACCTCCCCAGGACCCTCCGTCCCTAGTCCTGACTCCAGTCCCCCAACCTCCTCCATCCCTCCCCAACCCCCCCCAGTTTCCCCCTCCAGCCATCCATAGTCCCCTCCACCACTACCCAGCCCCCACCAGCCCCTACCCAGTCTCCTTGTCCCCATGCCCCCTCCACCCCTCCTCAGGCCTCTACTTCCATCCATCCCTCCCTAGCTGCCCCACCCAGTCCCCACTCCAGCTGTCCATAGTCCCCTCCATCACTACCCAGCCCCCACCCAGGCCTCTTGTCCCCATGCCACCTTAACCCCTCCTCCTTACCTTACCCCCAGACAGAAAAGGCCTGGGGCCAGCCCCACACTCTGCTGCTGCCGTTGTAGCCTCCTGGGGCCGCCTACATTGTGCTGCTGCAGCCGCTGTTGGCTCCCAGGGCCACCACCGCTGGCAGCTCCCGTGGCTGCCTGCGTCGGGCTGCCACCGCTGTGTCCCAGGGCTGGCTGGATCGGGCCGCCGCTGCTGGGCCAGTCGGATAAGGCAGTAGCTGTTGCAACAGCCCAATCTGGCCAGCCCCGGGACACAGTGGTGGCAGCTCGATCCGGGCAGCCCCAGGAGCTGCCAGCGGCAGCCCAATCCGGGCAGCCCCAGCAACTCCAAAAGCCAACAGAGGCTGCAGCAGCCCGATCTGGGCAGCTCCGGTGGCCCCATTCAGCCAGCTCCGGGAGCCGGTGGCGGCCAGATCTGGAGGGTCCTGGCAACCTCAGGAGCTGCCACTGGGACCCCCAACAGCTCCCTAATCCCCTTCCAATCCTAATCATTCCCTTTACCCAGCCCACACTTACCTGTATCTGCTGCCAGGTCTTCCCATTCCCGCCCTGCACAGCCCACGTCGCTGGGCTGAGCAGGGCGGGAGATTTAAATGACCCTGGCTCCTGGACAGCAGATCTCACGGAACCCTAAGGTTCTGCCTACGGAATCCTAGGGTTCCGCGGAACCCCAGCTGAAAAACACTGGTCTAAGGTCACAAGGGACCAGTACGGTCATCTAGGCTGACCTCATGCAGGCCACAAAACCTCACCCATCCACTCCTGCAATAAGCCTCTAACCTATGACTGAGTTATTAAATTCCTCAAATTATGGTTTAAAGACTTTAAAATACAGATAATCCACCAGCAAGTGAGCTGTGCCCCATCCTACAGAGGAAGGCAACACACACATGCTAACATGGGGCAGATGAAAGATGTTTTTGCCTTGCTAATAAAGCATACAAGTAAATGATACCTTCTGCATTCCTTCAGTGGAGCAAATATTTCTCTTTGGTGGCCCAGGTTATTTTGGTTGGAATAAAGGGGCAAAGAGGCTGCGGTAAGATATGCATGCAGTACAAGTGCGGCTTTACACAGGAAGGAATGAGGATGTTGTTGAGCAACATCACTGTATTCACCTGTTTGTGCAACTGTGAGCAAAAGCTAATATTTCCCAGAACGTTTGGATAATCTGAGAAAATTTGGTTGCTCTGTTAAGCACCCAAAATTATTGGCTTTCATGTTAATCAGGCATTTAAATTGAGGCTCTTCCTATCTATGTGAAGAACTGCATATTTAATTGTTCTATTGTGCAGAGGCCCAGGCCAATGACATGCAAACTAAGGGATGAAATTGCTCGGTAAAGCACTGGTGGAGAATAATACATAGTGGAAATGTGGGAGAACCCAAATATTAGGGTACTTAAGCTATAAGACATTTCAAATGTATCCTTGGTTAGACTGACTTCTCTATCTGTGGACTGGTCTACACTACAAAGATAGGTAGGTGTAAAGACGTATTTTAAGGTTATGAAAAATGTCATGCTCTGTGCAATGTACTTAAAATGATGTAAGCCCCAGCATACACACTGTTGGTCAACAAAAAAGTTCTCTATGCTAGTGTCTCTGAAGACACTATTACAAAATAGATGTCAACACATATATGGAAAGCACAGCGTTGATACAACACACATACAGATGCATAATGCTAATACTTACATGTCGTAGCCACAGGTTGGTTTCCATAATCTGATTAACTTCATCCTAGAGATAAATAAATAAATGTACACTTTTCATTCCCATAAATGAATTACAACATCCGGAGACAGTCACAGATTAGCCCAATAGAATCATAAAAAATGAGGGTTGGAAAGGACATCAGGAGGTCAACTAGTCCAACCCCCTGCTCAGAGAAGGACCAACCCCAACTAAACCATCCCAGCCAGGGCTTTGTCAAGCCACACCTTAAAAACCTCTAAGGATGGAGATTCCATCACCTCCCTAGGTAACCCATTCCAGTGCTTCACCACCCTCCTAGTGAAAAAGTTCTTCCTAATATCCAATTTAGACCTCCCCCACTGCAACTTGAGACCTTTGCTCCTTGTTTTGTCATCTACTACTGCTGAAAACAGCCTACTTCCACCCCACCCCCCCCAGATATCCCCTTCAGGTGGTTCAAGGCTGCTAGCAAATCCCTCCTCATTTTTCTCTTCTGCAGACTAAATAAGCCTAGTTCCGTCAGTCTCTCCTCACAAGTCATGTGCTTCAGCATCCAAATCATTTTTGTTGCTTTCCTCGGGACTCTCTCCAATTTGTCCATGTCCTTTCTATAGTGTGGGGCCCAAAATTGGTTACAGACACAGTACTCCAAATGAGGGCTCACCACTGCTGAATAGAGAGGAATAATCACTTCCGTCAATCTCTTGGTAATGCTCCTACTAATGCAGCCCAATATGCCATTAGCCTTCCTGGTAACAAGGGCACACTGTAGACTCAAATCCAGATTCTTGTCCACTGTAATTCCTAGGTTCTTTTCTGCCAAACTGCTGCTTAGCCAGTCAGTTCCCCAGTCTGTAGCAGTGTATCGAAGTCTTCTGTCCTAAGTGCAGGACTGTTCACTTGTCCTTGTTGAACCCCATCAGATTTCTTTTGGCCCAATCCTGTAATTTTCTAGGTCACAGTCCTTGCCCTATAGCATATCTATCACTCCCTCCATCTTAGTGTCACCTGCAAACGTGCTGAGGGTCCAATTCACTCCCTCCTCCAGATCATTAATGAAGGTGTTGAAGAAAACTAGCCCCAGCACCGGTCCCTGGGGCACTCCACTTGTTATTGGTTGCCAACTATACATCGAGCTGTTGACCATATCCATTGAGCCTGATGATCTACTCAGCTTTCTACCCATCTTGTAGTCCATTCATCCAACCCATACGTCTTTAACTTGCTGATAAGAATACTAGGGAAGACCGTATCAAAAGCTTTGCTAAAGTTAAGATATATCATGTCCACTGCTTTACCCACATCCACAGAGTCAGTCATCTTATCATAGGAGGCAATCAGGTTGGTCTGTGAGTATGTATGTGTGTGCAGGTGTCAGTGTTTGTGAAAACAAAAAAGAAATCAGGAAAACTCCTGAAATTCAGAAAAGTTACCTTTAAACCAAAGGTATGAGTGACTGACATAAAAGTAACATGACCAGGGACAAGAGATCAAGAGCCCGCTTCCATCCACAAAAAGTTGCAGTTTATTAGATTCTGCATTTGTTTATCGTGAACCATTAACTCAAGAAACTTCTAACGATCTGAGCCCTGCAAATTACAGAACGGCTGCTACACAATATGCTAAGAAAATTGTAAGGTCTGTGCAAACAATCTGATACTTAACCAGTGAGACTTGTACATGGCTAGTTGCATGTGCCACTCTGATTACACTGCAATTGTGCAAATTATGTGCCTGCAATTATGCTTGTGAACTTCTAAGAGCAGCACCCATGTATCTAATAAGTATATACTTACCACATTTGCAAGCTGGGTAATTGCCACTTCAAAATACACTGTAACAGGATCAGATACATTTTCTACCGGTCTAATGAAGTGGTTGTAATGAGAGAAAAGTTTTTGAAATAATAGTTCTTCTGACACACATGCTGAGCAACCTGCATTGACAAAAATCAGCAGAAAGTAGTTACTGAAGAGGCAGGAAAGAAAAGAGAGAATTTTAGGTCTGATTTTTTACTGGGGCCTCAATTCAGCCTCCAGTTGTGAATGCAGATTTTTGGTGCAATAACACTAGAATGCACAGATTTTGAAAGAAGAGGACTCATTCAGATAGAAGATTAAAGACATAGCAAGATCCAGTGGCTAGATGCTGAAGCTAGACAAATTATAAATAGAAATAAGATACAATTTAGTAGGGCAAAGTGTAAATAAGCATTGGAACAATTTGCCTAGGAATGTGGTAGATTACCCATCTGTGATATACCAGGATACAATCTGGATTAAGGAGCAACTGTGTCACCCCTGACCTGTCCTTGGGTGGCTTACAATGCCTTGCTGAAGTAGTTCTATGTGGGACAGTCACAAACTATCTTCCAAGCCACACCGTGAGTGTCTTTGTGTAAGTGCAGGCTGCCAACCAACTTAGACAGACCACAACACATCTCCAGCCCTCTCTTGGACAAGGCAAGTTATGTGAGGTCCATTATTTCTTTAAAAGAAAGATATACTCACAACCTGCCACCCTAAATGGAGTTTCCTAGACCCTTCAATTTAAAGATACTGGATCAGAGAAACCAATAAAATAGCAAGCTATTTGCTTTCCTCACAAATCAGTCCCCAATGCAAATGTTCTTTGAGTTGACTAAGTTTCAGATAATGCATGAAGTTTCTTAGCAATTAATATTCTATCCTGCCATTTAAGCTCAGCATTGTGTTCCTGGTATCAGGCAGGCTCTGTTTTCTGTGAATAGCAAGGTATCAGGTTGCTATATTGAGTCCTTCTCTCATTTCCGGAGGTATCTCACATTAAGCAGGAAGGCTACTTTGTCAGATATCGGAGCTAATGTAATCGTCAAACTTTAAGTGTGAAGGTGGAATAATAATGACTCTCGCTTCACTAAATGGGGTTAAGACAGTGTATGGCCTTCCTGATGGTTTATTATAATGGTCTTTAAGAATAGAGAGTTAATAGAGAAATTTTAAGTGAGTACAAGTAATGAGGAATAAGAGTCAGAAATGGTTACAAGAAAAATAAAGATAAAACACAACTGGTGTCTAATGTAACAAACTATGTTAGTCTAAGCAAGGTTTTCTCACCACATGCTTTCAGCAGTCTAACTGACCAAGAGTCTTAGATCAGGACCCCCTCTTTCAGAGTCCTTTTTCTTCCTGCCCTTCATGGCACTGGAAGCAACAGATAAGGGCCCCTGGTGGTGTTTGTCCCTTCTTTTTATAGTTTCAGACTCCTCTTAGAAAACATTTCTAGCTGGGCAGCAGGAGACAAAAAGATTATGTGGAAGGATGGTCCCTGCTGCTTTTCTCTGAGCTTACATTGTTTCCCTTCTTGCTTTATGACTCTGTTTACTATTTAAATGCAAATTAAGCAGAGCAAACATTCCTTTTGTTTAGGACAGACCTGTCTGCCAACCTCAGTTTGGAACATGTATTAATAACACTATACAATGGAATCTTACAACTTCACATACAATGTTGCCACCCACATTTTATCAGGATGCTACTGACCATCAAAATATGAGTTTTCAAATGACACTTCACAAAGTCTACTTTGTACCAAGACTATTGTAATAGGGTGTGAATATGGGGTGCATCATCTCATACCATCACTTGAAGTTTTAAATCCATATTGGATGTTTTTCTAAAGGCTACTCCCTCACTGAAGCAGAGGTGACGGACATGATGCAGGAATTACTGGGAGAAATGCCATGGGTTATGTTATGCAGGAGGTCAGACCACTTGATCATAATGGTCCATTTTGACTTTAAAATCTATGGGTATGTCTACACTTAAAAAGTTAAGTCAACTCTGTCACTCTCCATGGAGTGCCAGGGAAGATAGTCACCAGCGGCTCCTGGGACAGGGGAGCCCCGGGGAAGAGAGGTGCCAGCGGCTCTCTTCCCTGGGAGACCCTGGGGCTCCCTTGTCCCTGAGCCACCCCAGTCCTAGGTCGACTTAAGGAATTAAGTCAGCCTAGGGTGTCCACACTGGTGTTAGGTCGACTTAATAAGGTCGACTTAGACCTTAAGTTGACCTAACAGGCGGTAGTTATTAAGTTGACTTAAGGACACCCTTAAGTTGACTTAATGAAAGTCTGGTGTGGACATGGAGTAATTTAGGTCGACTTAAGCATTCTTAAGTCAACCTAAATTGCTAGTGTAGACATAGCCTATGACTCTACAGGTGCTTGGTGTTCTTACGTTTATTAGTAGAGCTGGTTGGACAACAGAATTTCCATTCAGCAGGAAATTCTGATGTTTTAAATGTTTTTTTTCATGCTGAACCAGAACAAAAAAAATAGAAATTTCAAAATTTCCTGTAGAATGAACTCCCTGACCTCCAATTTCAGTTCAGAACAATTACAATTACAACAATTACAAGTTTTCAGTCTGGAACTATTTAAACATTTTGTTTTGATAAGAAGAAAATATTGTATATTGTTTTTAATATTAAATAGCATTAATGTTCATATAAAGTCAAAACAAAAGGAACTGAAGGGATAGACAAAATGAAATGTTTTAATATTACCAAAACAAATCAAGAAATTCAAAATAATTTGATTTGATGTTTTGCTGATTGAAAATTTTGTCAAAAATCTTTCAGCAAAATGTATTCCTATGAAACTTTTTGATTTTGATAAAACTGCTTTTTCCAACAGATAACTGTTCCTTCACAAGTGTTTTGACCAACCCTATTTATTAATAAAATAATTATATGCACTTACAGCACTTATAGTATATAGGTCCTTTCTTCTAGTATCTCAAAGCATATGACTTATAGTGACTCAGATAGTGATGAACAAAAGGTTCAGAAAGTCTGAATTGATAAGTATCTGTTTACTGATTCTATTTAGTCTGCAAATTTAGGCTGCAAAACTGGGTAGGAAATATTTCTCTCCCCCAGTCTCTTTAGGAGCCAGGTGCTAGTTACTAAAGCCTAAAGGACACAGCAAAATATCTATTGTTGGATTAACTTCTATTGGTGAAAGAGACAAGCTTTAGAACGACACAAAGCTCATCAAGTCGGCTCTCTGTAGCTCAAAAGTTTGTTTCCCTCACCAACAGAAGTTGGTCCATTAAAAGCTGAGCTACAGAGAGCTACAGATACTGGTGTAGACAATGGGGAAAAACTAGTTCTTCTATTTGTAATTCATTTCACTTTCAGTGTCCTGGTTAAGTGCGCCAATGTTTGGGTTGCAAACTCTGCACAGGAATCTTGGTCTCAGAACTATTTTCAGTCAGATACAGCTCATTTTAAAAAGCTTTTGGAAACTGTTTTGTAGTCTGTGGTTTCATAACTTTTTTTAAAAAATAAGTCTTAGGTGCTGAAACTAAGGGTGCTGGGGATGAGGCATCCCCTGGTTTGAAGAGGTTTCAATTATATAACGGGACAGAACAATGGCTGCATGATCTCTAAATTATTCTTGCGTATGATACTTTTAAAGATTGTTCCATCATGAAAGACATTTTCAGATTGTGTCATAACTAGATCATCTTTCACTTAATATATATGAGCTAATGCTGAACTACAAAGTTAAAATGAACATTTAAAAGTTTATTTAAAAAGTATGTGCATTAATTAACAAATAAAGGGATAAAATTAATGATGGCTCCAAAATAACTAAAATACCAAAATTTAAAGTGTAAGTATATAATAAATATTAGCAGCATAAATCTATAATGAACACATTTTGGCAGCCAAATCTTATGAATTTTTCCTATAGACTTGGGCTTATGTGCACTAAAAAGTTTTATACAAATAATTATAATAAATCAAAAAATAAGTGAAAAGATGGGTTCTAGTGTGTGGCTATAAATTAAAATTTTTTAAAAGTAAACACTCAATTTCAATGAAATTCATTGAAGTCCTCAAGTTTATAAGACTCTGGGCCCCTCAAAAATATTAAAGAATAAGTACTAAATAAGCTAAAAAATTATTTAGCTAAAGACAGACATAAAGCACGGACATCACACAGAGCTATAATGGCTGCTTGAGGGCAGCATTGCATTTGTATGTATGGACCTATCGGGTAAGGGAAAATTCTCACAAGTGGGATTAAAAAATGTTAGAATAAATGGCCACACTGAGGAACTAAAAATGAAACCATTGGAAAGCTCTTGCAACTCTGCTCTGTCAATTGGTTTCACTAAGAGCTTGCTCCTTCCTTTTTAACATGTCACTGTGACGGTGATGGGCAGACAATGGTGAAATCTACAATTCAGATAAAGTAGAGATCCTAATGGTAATTTGCCTTGATGAGCCAAGGTTGAAAAGTGCTGAGGCTTCCAGCCTTGCTGACTCTGCTAGATGGGAACAATTTCTATAATTTTCTATATTTTCATTTTTGTCCATAGAGTCGAGGATGGGGCCCCGGGCAGTCATCTGCTTCGCCTACCCCTAAAGCTGCCTCTTCCTCCCTGAGGGTAGGTGGCAGGAGCTGCTCCAGCTGGAGAGAGAGAGTGTGCAGGCACATGGGACAGGAGAGGCAATAGCAGCCCTGAACTCTTCTCACTCTCCTCCCCTCCCTTCAGGATCCCCATGGTAGCAAATCTCCCTTCCCCATCCACATGGGGAAGAAGCAGTAGGAGATGCTGGAGGACACTGTGGAGTGGGTAGAAGAAGGAGAGGCCCTGGAGCAATGTCTGAGCCAATGAAATCCAAAAGCTTCAACTCATTTTGAAATCTGGTAGGTAGAAAGTGGAGATACCATCTCTGTCCTTTTCTCTAAACGCTCATCTACACATGGGAAATTTACAAATTTACATGCTGTCACTGGTCCTTCTATACCAATGTTAGCACCCATGGGTGTCCTAGTCCTGGAGAAAAAGGGTGGCCCAGTGGTCAGTGCAATTAACCCTGAATTTGGGAGACCTGGGTCAGGCTGTGCCTCAAACTTTGTTTGTGACCATGGGTAAGTCATTTAACCTCCCTGAGCCTCAGTTCCTCACACTGTGAAATGAGTATAACAGCACTGCCCTACCTCACTGTTTTGACTAGCCTTCCCAGGTTTAAACATAGTGGGAAAAACAGGTCACTAAAGCCTAGTCTACACTAGGGCTCCCATCAGCATAGAACAGCTTATTCTTTAAATTATGGCCAACGTTTCACCTTAGTCGTAGGCACCACTTCCATCTCCAACAGATCAAGCCACAGCTAGAAAGGTAAATGAGATGAACAACGACAAATATGACACACACATATGTCCTAAGAGCAGCTCATTCCAAAGCAGTCTGTTGCTCAGAACCTAAGCAAAGCTCATGCACTTGCAGATTTATTTGAAGGCAGCATCTATTGTCCACCTAATAGATTAAGGTCAGAATTTCACCCCAATATCCCTGCAGCAAGCCCAATGATTTACTGTTGAACTAGAGCATATCTAAATGAAAGACACCAACACCTAATTTCAAGACTGCACGTGATGGAGAATTTACCTCATTCATTGGTAATCTGTACTAACTGTTAATTAGCTTCATCTAAACATTTGTGTCTTACTCCCAATTAGATCGTTGCTGATTTCAAACTGAGCTGATGAGTGGTTGAAATGGGTTCTGAGTTGGTGCAGGGAATTCTTTTTTGTGCGTCTGGCTGTTGAGTCTTGCTCATATGCTCTGAGAGGGGCTGACTGCTATATTTGGAGTCAGGAGAGGATTTTCCACAGGGCAAATTAGTAGGGGCTCTGGGATTATTTTTGCCTTCCCTTGTAGCCAGGGACATGGGTCACTTGCTGGTAGTTTCTCTGTACCTTAAAGTCTTTAAACCATGATTTGGGGACTTCAGTGACTCAATCATAAGTTGCGTGTCTATTGCAGGAATGGGCAGGAGGTTCTGTGGTCTGCATTGTACAGAAGGTCAGACCAGATGATCATATTGGTCCCTTTTGACCTTAAAATCTATGAATCTATGAGCTATGCAGCTTTTCATTGTCAAAGCAGCCAAATCACGTGTATGCACACTTTTAAAATGACATTTCATGTGGAGTGAAATAAAACTAGCCCAAATTTTTATATCGCTATTAGAAAATGCAATGTTTTTAATTAGGCTTTTTTCTTCTATTTATGGACAGACTTTTAAACATTCCACAGATGACCATATATTTTGTTCTGTCTTATCTGCAAATTCTAGAGAAGAGAGTTCAAATAATGTCTATATATTATTTGTTTGTATATTTATTGTACTTACTCCAAACTAAATGCAGTCTCTATTTTTTCTGCTCTCTCATCTCTTTGGTCACTGTCAGGTGAAACCATGCTCTGTGTAGTTTGTAAGTGGGAGAATGAGTTTCTAATAAAAAGCTCTTGGGAAAAAAATCAATGTTTTCCAACACCGTCATTTGCTTACAAAGAAGATTGAGCAAAAGTGACACCCACCAACCAGAGCATCAGAGGTTAAAGAGAAGCAAAGTATGGACTGAGCCCAAGAACAGCATTTTTAAAATATTCTGGACAAAGTACAATATCTATTTTTTAATGGCCCTCACCCTATACCTGTATGCTAAAGTAACAAGTTGAAACAAGTTCCAAAGGAGTAGCTGTGTAGGTCTAGGTCAGAAAAACAAACAAGGAGTCGAAACACGATCTTGTTCAGCAGGCAGGTATTCTGAGCTTCCTCAGCTCCAGTGATTTCATTCATTTTCAAATTTGTCTCAATTTTAAAACTCATTTTATTTGTACTGCATTAAGCCGATACCTTCCTACTGTAGTAATTCACAAAACTGGAATCCTGGGAACTACGAAGGGTGGGCTTTTCAAAAGTGGCCAAGTCACTTGGGAGTACAAGTTCCTTGGAAATTCAGTGGGGCTTCTGGTCCAAAATCGAGTAAGTGTTTTTGAAAATGTATCACATAACTGAAGCTGCATGAATGCTCATTGAGGAGCATCTAACTTTCATAAATTTTAATGCAAAACCTGCACAGAATCCTACATCTTTAGCCCTTATTAGCTAAACAGTGGCCCAACACTAACTTACTACAGCTCCTATTTTCCATGAAGTATTTTCTCATTGAATCAAATCAAAATGAAAAGTTATATGTTAAACCCCCCCCCAACACTAGCGTTATTAAAGTTTGGTTTCATAAACAATAACATGCTTAGTATACTAGGACTTTTATACAAGAAGGTTATTTTAAGTTTAAAAGAATTGGTTAACACTTTCAGTTAAGTTGAATATAGGAAAATGGGAGCAGAAAGGGGTTAAATACATTCCTTAATGACAGAATGAAAAGAAACCTACCTTTAATCAAGGACGTGAAAACATACACCCACAGACAGAAGCTGGAGTAAAGAAACCCTAGACACTTCTCAGAAAGCATTGTCAAAATAGGACTACAACAATCCCTTTTTGAGAAGATAAGTTTGGAAAAGCAAAGGAACAGAACAAAAGAAGACGCATGTGATTCTCAGTTCTCAAACAGTCTCGGTGATGTAAAGATGTGCCTCAGTTCTGCATTCAAAGCAAAATCTGAAGCCAGAGGATCATTACAAACCGTACACTGCTGCTCTCACTACTGCCAGGAGGGGAGAGCTCATGCTGTGTGCAGAAAGGGAACCAAACTCATTAGTGTCAGGTGAATCACCACATTTTCAGTCAGCCCCCTTCCACTGCGTGTGCTAACGCAAGAACAAAAGGGGAGCAGTGTTTGTGGGAGGGGACAGCCATTAGGAAAACCAGATAGGACTCCCACTAATTCCACAACATTTGATCACAAGCAGCAGCATTAATTGTTCTTTGATGTGGCTTCTATTTAGATCCTGTGTGTAAATATAGCAGGATCTGCACATGAAACCGCCTCAGTTTTCTAGATGGGGAGTTCTCTGTGGAGAGACAAATCATATTATCTAGGTTCGATAATCAGAAGCCATCTGAACTTTGAAACAGATATTGCATTCCATGCTATAATTGCTCATCAGTTTTCTAATTCTTAATCCTAAAATGGGTATATCATCATCATTATTTTACAGTAGCGCCTACAGTGGCTCTCAACCTTTCCAGGTTACTGTGCCCCATTCAGGAGTCAGATTTGTCTGGCACACCCCCAAGTTTCACCTCCCTTAACAGCTCCTTGCTTACAAAATCAGACATAAAAATACAAAAGTGTCACAGCACATTACAGAAAAAATGGCTTACTTTCTCATTTTTACCATATAATTATAAAACATTAACTGGAATATAAATATTGTACTTACCTTTCACTGTATAGTATATAGAGCAGTATAAACAAGTCATTGTCTGTATGAAATTTTAGTTTGTACTGACTGAGCTAGTGCTTTCTGTGTAGCCTGGGAGAAGCTAGGCAAATATCTAGGGGTACGTCTACACTGAAGGCTCTGCTAAGTCGACTTAACAAGGTCGACCTTGTTAAGTCGACTTAGAGAGTCCACTATCAACTGCCTGCGTCCCACACTGCCAGGTGCTAGGTCGACGGAGGAGTGGTGCATTGTGGGTAGCCCTGGGAGGGGGCCTGGAGGCCAATTAGGTTGATTTAAGGGCTTACCCCATCTACACTGGCTTAAGTCGACTTAATAAGGTCAACTTAAGCATTAAGTTGACCATAAGATGTGGTGTTATTAAGTCGACTTAAGGAAGCGCTTAAGTCGACTTAATACAAGCCCAATGTGGATGCAGCAGTCTGTTGGTCTACTTAACCTTCCTTAAGTCAACCTAAGGCTCCAGTGTAGACATACCTTAGGTGAGTTGATATACTCCTGGAAGACCTCTGAGTACTCACATACCCCCATGGAGAACCATTTGGGTTGGTGTTTTCCAGGCATTCAAGAAAGATGGTCCCAACATCAGAAACTCACATTTCAACACCCTTCTATAGTTTTATACAGTGTGGCATATGTACCACTAAACCATTGGTACTGGCATGGATTCATAAGAGTATTGAAAAACCACTCATTTTATTATGATTAATTTTATAGTAGTGTCTACCAGCCCCAGTGTAAGGTAGGCCTCTATTCCAGCATACATTGGACTTCCACGGTGTCAGAGATGGACCCTTGCCCCAGAGAGTTTACAATATAAGGCCCTAATCTTGTAATGACATACACAAGAATGACTTTATGCATAGTGAGTAATGCCACTGACTTCACACACAGCATATTAAGCACTTGTGTCTTTGCAGAATAAAGATTAAGAAAGACAGGCCAGGCAAAGGGCTGAAGAAAAGCAGCACCTTATTTTACAAATGGGGGATAGAGGAACCAAATGTGGTGAAAGGCACCTCTATAAAAAGCAGTAATGTGGGAGATCAATCCAATGTAAACTGGATGAAACACATAGTTCACTTCCAATCGGTTAATTTTTTTTTAGTTGCGACATGCCTGCACTGATGACAGAAACAGAAGAAAATGTTTTTATAGAACAGAGTCCAGCAGCAAATGCTATAGTTGTGGGTGAGAAAGAATTTCTATCTTTTCAGTAGCTACTAAATCGAAGTGTAGAAAGTTGGGATGAAAAAATAGATCTGGGACTGAGGCATCAGTAGAGAGATGATGTCTGATGTGGATAAGCTCACCCAGAGATAAAGGAATGGAGAAGAGAAGACAAAACTTTGAGGAATACTGAAAGAGGGCCTGAGCTAAAGCCCACGGAAGTCCATGAGAATCTATCCGTGGGCTTTGAATGAGGCCTGGAGAGAGGAGGAGGAGGAAAAGCCATCAAAATGGAGGCCAAAGGACCCATTTTAAAGACAGGAGAATGAGGAAAAAAACAGAATTACAGAAACACCAGGAGAGGGCAGGTAATGGAGACATAATCCTAGACTGTATCCAAAGCAGCAGAGATTAAAAAAGGATGAGGATTGAGCAGATATGCTTAGATGAGAGCAGCAGTGACTGCTGGTGACTAGAGATGGCTGGAAATTTTCTACTGAAGTGTTTTGTCAACCTGAAATTTTCTGCAAATTTACATTTTGCCAAAATTTTTCAAGTTTTCTTCCAGGAAAAATAAAAATTAAATTTCAGGTCTGTGTTCCTGGGGGGTGAGTCATCTGTATGGTGAAGGAGAAAAGAGGGAGTGGAAAGGGCATGAAGGAAGGAAAGAAGTTCCATGTTAGTTGTGGTAGTTGAAGGTGAGACATCCAGACAAAATTGCCAGAAAGCCACAATGAGATGTTGGGTTGGATATAGAGAAACAAGGAGGGCTGGGTAGGAAACATGTTCCCTGTCCCAAGAGAATTTTCAATATTTTGAAGTTTTTTTCCTGTCTCAAACTGGTACAAAACTTTTCAACTTCTTGGTTCACCAAAATATGAGGAAAATGTTATTTTTGGTCAACCCAAAATGATTTCCACTCCAATTTTTTGGTATTGCCAGTGAACTGAAAAACAAAGTGGAGAAGTAATATGGTTTAGTGGACCGACTTTTGAGATTACTCACCCACCTTGTTTTGCTAATATCTTGGGACCAACATGGCTACAACAATAGTGCATGCAATGAACTGAAAAATTAGTTATTTGCACAGCTCTATTTCTGAGTCATTGGCATGACGGACAGTAGCTGAAGAAGTGCATTACCTAATTAAATCTATCACTTACCAGTGGCGTATCTTACGTATCCACATTTAATCAAGTTGCCAGATGAAAATGTTAAGCATATGTGGCTTGTCCTAAGTTTAGTTATTTTTCATTCCCCACTTTCTTAATTGCAGCAAAGGGAACATTGACTCAAAAGCATCTATGTGCTTTCCTCTAATGTTAATGAGCTGACTCAGTGTTGCGCACTGAACTCATTTAAAAAGAAAAGATGGTTCATGCAAGAGATAATGTGCATTTTGACAGTGCAAGAAAGATTGACACTTAGGGAGAGCAAAACAGCTGCTTCCTATTACTAGCAAGGCTTTTTAGCACAGTGCTTCTCTCTCTAAGACACCTTTGCCAGGGAGACGGCTATTTCAGCAGGGATATGGTTCTGGCTGTTAGAAGGCCACCAGCTCCCTCTTTTTTAAGGATCATAATAAACTAACACTTTGCTCTCTTGTTTTACATATTAGGGCCAGAATGATGGTGCTTTACACAACTGGGAACAGGCACAGATGTTTCGACTCAGGTCTAGATTCGAGTTATGGCTTTTCCAAAGCATATAGAAGCTCAGGACTGGAGGTTCAGTTTTGGATCTTCTCTAATTTATGCTCCCACTTGTTTCTTATAAGGAGGTGTGATCTACATGTTCATGTTTAAATGTCTGGCCCAGATACATTCAGCTACTAAAGAAACTGCAGCCAAAATAAAAAAAGGTTTAATTACATGCTCAAAGCATCAGTGAGAAAAATGGTTATACTAGAAATTTTATTTGATGGATTGATTCCGTGATCAAAAAAAGCTTGGATGTCACCCAATGGGAGGATGTAAGTGACTTGGTCCTGATGTACAAGTATCCACTCGGGGAGAAGATTTGATTGTCATGAAGTTTTTAACTCAAGACTGGATGTCTTTCTAAAAGAGAGGACCTAGCTCAACTAGAACTTAAAGGCTGGCTTGTGCTACACCGGCAGTCACTCTACATGAGCCGAGTGTTTCTGTCTGACCTTAAAAATCTATGGCTTTATTATTTCATCATCAGGTTTATCTTTACGATGAGTGGGCATCTATTACTAAGACAGAACTTTATTAATTGCAAAACATTGCTAGACTGGGACTGTTGCTTGGTAGGAATGAAAGAAGACCGTTATGTCAAGGCGGGTTTATTGCAATTCTCCAGCCTCCAGTTCTGGGTGTGTCATATCCTGGGTTCAGCTGATGTACCAGACAGGCTAGCTGCCTTATTCTGAAATCTCTGCATGTGAACTTTTGCAATGGCTATATAGCTGGGTGAAAGCTTTCCTGGGGAATGTTTTTCTGTTGGAAAATATTGATTCTACAGAATCAAAACATTCTATGGGAATGGCTCAATTTTATCAAAGTTTTTCGAGGGAAACCTGTCTAGTTTCCTGCCAGTTTTCCTCACCTTCCTCCTTGGTAGCCCACCTGGTGAGCGGATGGTGGCCAGCTCCCCAGGCTGTCTGGGTTTCTGGTTCCCTGGATTGCTGGGCTGTCACCTGATGGCCAGTTGGGCTGACTGAGTCCCCAGCCAGCTGGTTGGGCAGTTGTGAATCTAGATTGGAAAATTTTAGAAAAATTCTATTTTGGGTTTCAGAAATAATTCTTTTTGCAAATCTCTGTTCTGTGGGAAAATTCACACCTCCACCTTTGAATTCTGAATCAGAAGGGAAAAGAATTCAGAAATGCAAAACTATCACACAGAATGGATACTCCAGTTGCTGCCCAGTTCTGACTGCAGAGGTTTTTTTGGCTTGCTGATGGTAGAAGTGGCTCATATGCTGTACCTACACCCTCCCCCACTTTTTTCTTGCCTCCTTGCTGTTTTGTTTTGGTTGTGGATGAAGCTGACAAAGATCACTTTCACCTCTGAGCTTCAGCAGAGCACTCAGGGGAAGGAGGTTGAAGACATAACTGGGTCATAGAACAGTTGAGGAGAACAAGGAGCACATACAGAAAGCTGCAATAGCTCAGATCTCTTTCAAAACCAAAACCACTTTAGTGGCTGCTCTAGGAAGCAGAGGAGAGAAAAATGCAACAGCTGATGCCTCAAAAATTGTATCTGTCTTATTCCTTGCATGCTCTTGGGCCAGTTGCCAGCCTAAACTCATCAACTCCTTTCTTGCAGCTCAGGAATGACCAGCAAGTAACTCTTTTCAGTGGAGTTCCCATGTGTGCAAGTGAGAGTTTCCAGGATTGAGTGCACGAGAGGAAGGAGTCACTGCGAGAGAGGATGAAGCTACGTAAACTAGTTGATAGTGCACTGACATAGGATTTGTTTGATGACTCCTGATTCCCATTTCTTTCTTATCCTCCCCTTCCTCTACATCCCATCGCCAACTCCATTCCAGAAGCTTTCCTGCCAACTTCCTCCCCTCAGCTCAGCCCCACCCATTTCCACCCCTCCTACATCTTATCCTTCTGTGCTCCACCTCCTTTGCCTAGCCTTCTTTGATGAGCATACCCATCCTCCTCAGCTCTGCTCACCATAGCCTTATTCCTGTCCATGTCAGCTCCCCAAGCGGGAGAGTGAATGAAAGTCAACTCCCACGCTTTGAACTGTTGCCGCCTAAGGACTTCAGCTCTTGGAATACCACACAGATCTGTCTCTTTCTTTAAACTGCACCACACAGAGAGAATACATGATTTGCTCTAACAAGTTCAAGAATAATTAACAGTACAAATATTGGGTCACAAAACAACACAACCATTGGTTGCACAGGGATCTGGAACACTAACAATTACCCTTCTATCCATTTTATGGGCACTTATTTATATTGACACAATCTGATCTGCTACATGTACCCAAGAATAAATCACATCGTAACATCTTTAATTTTGTGTTAGAGAAAAAGGATTAAAAAGGCGTTTCAGTTACATAAAATATATGGGTTGGCCTGCTGTTATACAAGAGTCTTTACTTAGTCTGATCACAATATTTTTGTAGGAACTCTGCATGTTTGTTCTGCATGAACAAACATTTTGTTGACCTTCTTTCCATAAACATCAGCTCTTCTTAATCTCAGAAGTGAAATCAAGGCTTAAAAAAAAAAGAAAAACACATATCCCAAGAGGAATGTAATGGAAATAAACCACCAACTATGCACAGCATAAAGTGCTTTATTATTTATAAACCTGACTATGATAAAAGTCAATAATTTAAAGACCACATATAGTTGCGTAGGATTTTTTAGTAATTACTCATTTTTACATTGAGAGTTCGCAATATCTCCAGGAATTTTAATATCATTATCATTTAACTTTAGAGACATTTAACATTTCCTAAACAGAAAACAGTCAAAAATAGATAACCAAACCAGCAGACAGAGAGATGCTCTATTTAGACAAAGTATCAGATTTATAACCAGGAGGACAATGAGCAATAGTAAAATTTCTTTCAGATGAAAAGCAGAGGGACTTCTAGAAAGAGAAGATGAAAGAAGTATGGGAATGTGACTTTACCAGCTATTCCCAGTTCTGAAAGCTGAGGCTCTCCTCTGGAGGGAAAGACAACTGAGAAAATGAAAATCTTGAGTAGAAGTGAGAAGGAGAATACACAGTAAGACAGTCCTGAAAGTGGATACACAAATGGCCTAACGGGCAAAGAAACCGAAAGGTGTTCTTGCTGTTAGACATTATAAACATCTTTAAACTGGGGCTGGATGAAAATTTTCCCCTCCAACCATTTTTCAGTGGAATATTGAGTTTTCAATTACACAACAGTTTTAACAAAAAAATCTGCCTTCCCTGGAAATTTTTGAACTGTCATTGAAAATCTTTGGGCCAAAACCTGAACATTTCTATTTTCAGTTTGACAATTTCTCTTATTTGTTTTCATCAAAATTATCAGCAGAACAACCTCCACCTTGCCCCATTTTCTGACCAACTCTTATTTCAAAACAATAGACACTAAGTAGGTAAAATAGATTAGATAATATATCCCAGATAAACTGTAGCTGATCTGACTGTCTCCCAAAGTCTGGAGTGGGAAGAACAGGAGGCTGGAAAAACAGCGGAGAAAGACCTTGAATTAATCCTTCTATCATATGAGTTTTCAGGCAACTTAGAGACACAAAACACATGCAGGAGAGAGACCAAACCTATGTCCACATGGTGTGAAAACGTGCAGACCAAGCCCCACCAAACATCAGGATCCATATAGAACAACAATGTTAGCAACATACTGAATGTGAGCAAAGTCTCCATAGCTGCTTAGTATTTATCGCACATAAGACTGTCATACAGGAGAGGAACCGAACACACACGCTGAGTGTAGGGAAAGCTTCTAAGAGCTCACACGTTACCAAAAATCAAAGAACCCACAGGAGAAAATTTCTGTGAATGTGCTAAAATCTGCACTCAGAGCTCATGTCTTATGAGGCGTCAGAAATAGCACAGTGGAGAGGAGCTCTGTAAATGGACACAGTGAAATCCTGGGATCATTGTGTAGGATTTTTGCCCTTGACTATGACAAAGTCAGGATTTCACTCACTGACTTCATTTGCAGCTCTTTCTGTATTAAAAGTCAGAGAATCCACAGTAGCAGCTTCATATTTAAGAATGAAAAAGTTTAAATAGGATGCTTGATTTTAAGGTCTCCATATCCCAAAGGACTCCAGAGTTCCTGTCTCTGTCTAGTGCCTGCTGCGGAGATTTGGTGCTCCAGGCCCAATACCGGGGCCCTTTAAAATGCTGACTGGAAACAGGGTCACTGCAGAGAAGACATGGTCTAGTGATTCCTTCAGATCTTAGAAGCAAGTCATAGTGCCTGCTCTGGAATTATGGAGTTGGGGCTCAACGCAGGAACTACTAGATTCAGAGAGAATTTAAGGCCAGCAAAGACCACCATGCTCATCTAGACTTACCTCCTTCATGTTGCAGGCCACAGATCCTCACCCGTGCCCAACTCCTGCAGTAGACCCATAAGCTCTGACCGAGTTACTGAAGTCCTCAAATCTTGATGTGAAGACTTCAAGTTACAGAGAATCCACCATTTGCTCTAGTTTAAACCTGCAAGAGACACCTGCCCCACACTGTAGAGAAAGACAAACCACTTCTCTCCCCCAACCCCAGTCTCTGCCACAATATGTTTTGGAGGAAAACTTCCTTTCTGATCTCAGATATGATGATCAGCTAGATCCTGAGGAGGTGGGCAACACCCACCAGCTAGACAGCTGGGAGAGCCTCCTGTAAAACATTTTGCCCCAGTGTTCTCTATCGCCTCCCCTCCCCTCTGAAAAGTAGTTTCCTGGGTTTACATGGCAAACTTGTATGGCCTATTTTGTGGATAAACCAAATCAATACAGACCCCCATCTTTATAAGAGCTACAGCCTACAGTTTCAAAAGTGACTAATGATTTGGGTGCCTCAAATTTTGGTTTCCTGACTCAGCACACCTCAAACAGGCCTGATTTGCAGAAAGAGCTGAACTTCTCTCCCCTACCCCCTGAAAGTCAGGATCCGAGGGCACCCAAACAGAGGAATTCAAGCTCTAGTCAGCAACTCAGATGTTGGACCCTGCTGAAGTCCATTTCCGCATGACAAGAGAAAGTTGGTACTCATTCAAATTTCAGCCTCACCTGATTGGTGGGAAATTGGCAAATGCAACCAATGAGGGCTGCTGCAGAAGGCAGGCAGACCTCTTCCCTCATCCTTCAGGAGTCAAGAAAAGCTTTTGGGTAGGGCAGAGAGTCTGCAACACCCTTCTCCTAGGAGAGGAGGGGGAAGAAGAGAGGAAAAAGAATTCCCAGCTATCTCCTTTCCTCCAGTCCTCTCTTGTGAGGAACAGGTCAACTGCTTTCTGCTTCTCCCCATCCCTCATACCAGGCTTGTGAGATGGGAATGAATAACTCCCTAGCGGAGAGAAGGGGTGAATATCCCTTCCCTACTGAAGAGCTGTAGGAAGAGCACCGTGGATGCTGGGGCTGGTAGGAGAGGGCAAAGACAGAATTAATTCATCAGAGTTGGATTGGGGGGGGGGGGGAAGCTGGAAACTTGAGAGCTGCTCCTGCCACAGGGGCCAGGATCATTTCCCTGATACCCTTGGGTGCGTCTACACAGGTAAATTAAGTCAACTGAAGCTTGCTTAAGTCAACTTAATTTACTCTGCGTCTACACTACACTTTCCTTAAGTCGATTTAAGCAAGCTGCTTAAGTCGACTTAAGGAAAATTAAGTCAACTTAATAAAACCTTCTTTTAAGTCGACTTTTGGCTTAAGTTGACTTTCTATAGTCGACTTAAGCCATTGTGGACGCAGAGTAGCCCTAACTCGACTCTAAGTTGACTTAGGGCTCTCCAGGACTCCCCCACTGCCCTCCCTGCCGGGGGGGGTGGCACGGGGAGCCTGGCATGCCCCCCCACCAGGGCAGGGCAGAGCCCTGCCCACCCTACCCCTATGCCCTGCCAGGGTCCCTGTCCCCCTTTGCCCCATTGTACCCAGGTACAATGGGGCAAAGGCTGAGCCCCCTGGCACTGGTCAAGGGATGCCCCCCCACCACTGTGGACCTCTCCCAGGTCCACCTAGCCCCTAGAAATTGACCTAGGTGTCCAGTGTGGACAATCTAGGTCGACTTTGTAAGGTCCCTCCTAAGTCGACTTAAAATTTAGGTGTGGACATGCTAAGTTGACTTAACAAAGTTGACTTTGTTAAGTCGACTTAGCTAAGTCAACCTAAATTAACAAGTGTAGACATAGCCCTTGGGTCCAGGGCTGGCTCAAGGGTATTTGGTGCCCTAGGCGAACTATGATTTTGGTGCCCCCTCCCATGTTATAAAAGATAACATATGTAAAAATTCTCTTCCACCTAATTTGGTGCCCCTTAAAGCCTGGTGCCCATGGCAACTGCCTAGTTCACTTATATGTTTGGGCCGGCCTTGCTTGGGGCACTGGTAACACTAAGGCCACAGACACACACAGAGGAGATAGCTGGGGGAATCCCCACAAAACAGCAATGAGGAAACCAAAACCAAACATAGATCTAAAACATATGAGCTAATTTGGGGGGAGGGCCCTATTCATTGGGAACACCTCCCAAATTCACACACATCCAGGCCACTGGTTTCAAAGCTGTCTATGGAATGCAGAAGCCCACTGCCTGTTACAATTGATGGTAAATGGTGATCAAAGCTCTCTAAATGGCTCTGAAAAAAAATCTCTTCTAAAATTTTCTGAAAACAATCCTAATGGAAAAGCAAGAACTCTGCCATTAAAAAAACTGCTGTACAGCTCCCAACTGCAAGCAGATAAAAATATGGCATATACTGCACCTATACGGGGATTTTTAGATCTTTCTGGAGGGCACCTCTGTATTTAAGAGATAGCGGAGAAGCTACGAAACTAGCCAGTAGATTGTTGTTTTTACAAGGCAGTGCTGGACTGTAAAGACTGCCTGTGTGATAGAGAAATCTGCAGGAAAAATTATGCATACTTCATTTAAGGCAGAGTTCCATGATCATCATAGGTTTAGACATTTCTGGGACAGATAGAGCCATCAATATCCCCTATGCCCTCCGGACAAAAATATAAGGAGAAATTCTGATGTCATGGCCAGAAGACAATCTCTTTGTCTTTGTTTTGCTTTGAAAGAGCACATGAAGGAAGAAGATTTAAACTGAAACATCAATTGGCATGGGGGGCGAGAGGGGGAAATCAGTAAATAATGGACATACAAAATGGTTAATTGAGTAATGATTACATGAGCAATTAACTCAGGGAGACTCACCTTTGAAAGCACAAACGTAACATATGTGCCAGTGAGAATGAGTCCAGTCTCTCCTCTGTGGTATGGCTAGGACACGTCACTGCCCCTTCCAATAGAAAGGATGATCTTGCAGTTAGGACACTGGCCTGGAGATTCACACTCATTTCCCATCTCTGCTGCAGACTTCTTGAGAGACCGTGGGGCAGTCACATAACTGCTCTGTGCCTCAGCTCCACATCTGTAAAATAGGGTAGTAGAGCTTCCTATCTGTCTTGTCTGCATAAATAGTGAGCTCTTCAGGACGGAAGCTGTCTATACAGAATCCAGCACAATGGGAACCCACATCTATAAGCACAAACACATGCAAATTATTACACAAATAATCGAAGTATTTACCTAGTCTTCCCTGAGATCATGCCAGGGCAGAGTTGAGGTGATGGGAAGTGTTGTTGTAATTCCTCTGCAGGCATCTAGAGGATGCTCAAGAGCCCCTTACTAGCCTTCTAGGCCATGGAGCATTTGGTACTATGCTATACATGGACCAGGCTAGACAAGTGATGCCATTCCTTTTACATGCAGTTCTTGTCACGGTTAACCTATGGTTTTGCCATCTTGAGATTCCATTACTGCCTCATTTAGGAACAAGTTAGTACAGAATGTGCTAGATTGCTGTTGTATGGCATGCTAACTCTTTGCACACCTGCTTATTTTGTCCTGCTGTGCATGAATTTCTACCACCTAGTTACTCTCAGGTACGAATGACTGGTATCCTTTGCTTTTAGATATGCCTTTCATAGACAACTCCCATTTAGCTCCCATTCTGTAAGTTTCCCATCTTCAAAGCATCTGACGAAGTGGGATTTTCTCCCACGGAAGCTCATGCGATAAATAAATCTGTTAGTCTTTATAAGTGCCACAGGACTCTGTTGTTCTTATAGAGAACTTAGTATGTTTTAAATCAACCTGCATTACAATTACTGCAATGTGTGTGTCGAAGGTAAGAACCTTTCATTTAACTCTCAGCATCTGGAGCCAAACTACAGTCTAATTGACATCCTACAGAACCCCAGCAGCATCTGCAGAGCTGCATAGAGAGTGTGCCCTGACAGAGGTTAGCCTCTGGAATGTATTTCCAGCACGCTAAGTGAAGCAGAAGATGAAATTATTCTGAAACAAGAGAACCACATTAATGGCAAAAGTCTCATGAGTGGTGCAGGCTCAGCCCGTAAATGTCCATCACCAGTGCAGATACAGAGGAAATGAGAAGTAGGAGCCACACAAAGTGATAATTAGGATCTAGTGGGCAATATTGGAGTTCGGTGGAGTGTCGAAAAAGGCAGAAAGGAAAAAAAAAGCATCAGTGTGTCTCTAAAAAACATAATGCCAACAAGCTACAGACTGACAATGAAGAGCACAGGGTGAATACTTTGAGTACAAATCCTGGGAAGGGACAGAAATTAAAGGGAATATTGGCGAGAATTAAAATGTTATTGAACCAGCTGTCAGGATGCCTTAGACCTAGAGCTAATAAGAAACACTCTGAAGTTTGAAATTGATATTTAAAAATTTGATTTAATTCTTTTAAAAATACCCCAGCTCTAGTACTGGTTGAAATTTTTCAAAGTACAAATTTGGGATAGTCAAATCCGCCCCTCCCCCTGTTTAAAAATTAGAAATTTGACATGGGGGAGGGGGGGTTGAAATTCAATCCTCTGCTCTCATTTTTTCCTCAGGACTACATAGTTCCCTATTTGTGGGGCATTATACTACTCAGACATCTGCTGGATAATAAATACAGCCAAACGTGTATCAAATCAAAGAGAATACTAAATTCCAGCGGCCCAGATTTTACAATCCTTCTCATCTTATTCCACAGATACACTTTTTAGTTTAAATGCTACTTCTTGCTTGATTACCAGGCAATGTGGGTAAGAATTGCAGAATGGGAGCTACAGACTACAAATATCAAGTTTAGAGACCAAACAGACGGTCTAGAAGCTAGCCTGTACGTAGCCCTTAGTGCAGTGGTTCCCAACTTTTTTACTAACACAGCAGACTTCAGTGAGACAAACAAGTCCACGGCACACACACTTTTTTTCAGCTGAATTGATGGCTCATAAATGTAACATTTACTTACATTTACTATGGTTACAGTCTTACTAGAGAGGTTTGCAACATAGTGCATGCAACAAGCTAAAGAAGGATCAAATATATAAATGTTTCAAATCCAGCCGTAAAAAAATACCTGTCATCTCAATTTTCCCCTCTGGCCATCTGCATTTAAAATGTTCACGTTTTAGAATGGAAAGACCAATATCTCGCTTTTAATTTGATGATTAATTTTCACAAGTTTTATGAGTTGTAATTTTGGTGGGATAGAATATTGTTTAAGATAAAGCAATGTTTGTTTTACACTGATTTTCATTACCTTTGTATAAAATTTCATGGGACACTCGGACACCTCTCATGGCACACCAGGGCTGTGAAAAAAATGGGAATTTGGAAGCAAGGACTATGACCTACTTGAATGCAGTGGAATTCAACTACTTGAATGAGACCACAGGATGCAACAGTGTAAGGGGTTTAGGTTTAAAGAAAGCCAACTCCAAATAAAAAAAAAAACCAAAACACCTGGTGAGTTAGATGTGATGGGAGAAAGTATTTTAAAAAAGCATTGGGGAGGATTGAGAATAGCAGAAATGGAGTGGCTGAGATTGGTGTAGCTCCACTGACTTCAGTTTATACCAGGATCTGTCCCACCCTGTTCAGGCATGCACACCTGGTTGACTGTGCCCAGGAACATAAATTCCTGCTACTTTTAGCAGCAAAGTTACTAAACTCTGTTAGACTCTCACTTCCCTTCAGCAAAGCGCCAGTCTCTGAAAGCCTGTAAACACCTGTTCCTGGACAGCTGCTAGCTTTGGAGAAATGCAGTTGTACTCCAGTTTGAGGAACTTACATCTCTTTGGTCCCACCACATCACCCTGTATCTTCAGGTAGGTTCTGCTCCATCCTAACATGCAAGGGCCGTTTTCAAAAGCACTTGAGTTAGGAGTCATTGCTCTTCCACTTACACTCAAGTCACTTGAGTGCCTCAAAATTTTACCCATGTAATCTTTGGTATCACCTTTCTAATCTGACATGTACACTAGAAGGCATAATGGAACCCATTCTGGTGCATATTCTGGCCTTTGTTAATTTCAGCCATCTACCCCTGAACCTGCATTCCTGGGGTGAAATCTTGCTCCCCTGAATCCTATATGAGTCTTGCTATTGACTTAATGGAGCCAGGATTTCACCCTTGAGTTCTCCCATTTAACACAGATTAGTGATCTGTCCATTCATATATCCAAGTGGATCAGCCACCTGCAGGTTTTGCTCGGTGAGCATCCATGCTTTCTTTTTAGTGTTCCACATCCATATTGTCTCTGTCTGCAAGTCAAAGATGCTTCATCTAGCTGCCAATGCTTCAAATTTCAGCCAGGGCTGCAAGAGGCGAATCAGATATTTTTCTTCTTGTGCATCATCAGTTCTAACAATGAACTTTTGTAGACAAAATTAGGCTCTCAGTTACATGTGTGTGGGCCCTCCATTGTCTTCAGTGGGATCACACAGATGTGACTGAGCGGGACTTTGTAAACATTTCTGTTGATGTGTCCCATTCTGCAAACCTTACTCACTGATTCTGATGGTGCTGGTTGCTTAAGGAACTCCAGTCAATGAGGAGATCTGTGGAGTATGATGAGAAACGGGGGTGGGGGGAGCACAAAATCTGGCCCTGCTGAATTTAGTAACACGTGGCCTCCATGAAGAAACAGAATGCAGCCCATACTCTGCCCTTATTGCGCTGACTCTGTGAGAGCGCAATAACGCGGCACTGAATGCACAGAGTGCAGAGGAGAGAATTGGTACCTTTTTACATAAGTATATTTTAGAGGAGCACTATTCTTTCAGGGCTCCTTCCTGGAATGATTTCACGGTACAGCCTTGAGCACATTGTATTTCAGGAAATACTGAGGGGACAGCTGATAGCATGTACTTTGATTCTGGGAAAAGCACTGCTATTGATTAATGGTGCAAGCTAGTGAGTGATTCAGAGCTGCAGTCATGAAGAGCTCTGCTGGCCCAATGAGTTTGTGCTCTTGTTCTCTGACTAGCAGTGCAGATTTTGGCTGAATCACAGCTCAAGTCCTGTAGAAACACTCTGGATTAATCCCCCTGCTTTAGTGTATCCTGATTCATAAAGATAAATGTCAAAAGGAATTGTAATGAAATCGAGAGGTTTACTTTCAATGCTTGCTGTTAAATTGCAGTCTCGTTTTTAGCAATAGTGGCAGCGGATCAGTAATAGGCCAGTAATTAAAATAGTCAAATCGCGCCAGGCACATTATTAGGAGCCTAAACCAGGCTGTGAAGGGAAGGACACTGCATTTGAAGGTATTATGCAGGTGACAATCCTTCTCTAGGACTTGTGGGAGGACTGTCCCTCGCTACACCTCTTTAGCAGGCAGGCAGTGAGCCTCTAGCGCATCTAGGAGTGGAGGACATGTCCCCATGTCTACTTTGCACAGAAATGTCCCCTCTGGGGTTGCTAGCTGTCTTTTTCATTTCTATATTATGCCTGGCCACAGAGCGGGATTGCAGAGGCTGTATCTCTGCTGGCAAGGCTACCTAAGAGGATACATCTTTACTGTCGCTAACAGCAAACAGAGTGACTCCTGGTGCTTAAGGAAGCGCGGCGTATGCTTTTATTTCTTCAGGTCAGAGTTCAAACTTCCTGTCTGATGAGTTATGAACCTGCACGCATGGAGTCACAATTTAGCCCAAAGTTTACTAATGCCAGGTCCCTCAAAAAATCAAACATGTCATACTAAACTAGTAGAGCAAACATCTAATTCTTCAGAGGAACTTTATCCCTTACATTTGAAAGTCTCACTTAAGGGACTGTTCTGCGCTCTGTTCCCCTGCTCAGGATTAAAATAGCAAAGCTAGAAAGCTGCTAGGAGGAGAGTGATGGACAGGTTTGTAAATTGTTCCAAGTGAACCATAAAACTGTCAAATAAATGAGACATGTTAGTTTTGATGGCCCCAAGCCTTCCAGAAATAAAGCAGAGCCATAATGGAAGACTGTGGTAAGCATTAATGAGGGTTTACAGAATCTGAATATAAAAAGGATTAGCAACACATTGTAGGTTTGCTATGATGGAGATCAAGCGAAAAGACACTGCTATCAGTTTCTGACTTTGGCTTCTTATCTGATTATATACAATACAAAAGTGCACATTGGAAAATAAACTGAGAAGAAAACATTGCTGTCCCTTTTTAAGTGAAGAATGCCAATAGCCCCTGCCATTCCCTTCCTTTGGCTTCACAAAAATAATGCAGGGAAAGCACTTACATCTCAATTATTAACAAGGCTTCTGGCGAGGGGAGTTTTTGCTGTGCTGTGTCTGCATTAAGAGGTCATGTGATGGTCACAGAGGCTTTAACAAGGAATTAATGTTCAACTTGGCACCGACATGATGTAAACTGTTTTGTAACAATGATACATTTCTAATTAATTGAGTAGGGCTGGGTGGGCCAGTTCAGATGGAATGAGAGCAAACCCAAACTTTTGCTAGATTTTGGGAGGTGAGAAGGGGTGCAGAAATTTGGCTTATAATGGAAGCTCCCTTGCAAACCGCTCAGTTCCAGGACCCTGTTACAGCCAGTTATATTTTCAAAGTGCTGTACACGTGATCCCAGTGGTAGAGAGCATTATCCTTCATTGCTACATAAGAAAACATTTGAGTTCAGTAACTGGTGGATGGACAAGAGCTTATCTTTTGGGAAGATGTTAGATTTCCATTCGAAGACTGAAAGTGACGAATTCACCACATCTCTTCTAACAAGGCCTGGTTTGGGTTCAGTTTTAGAAGATCGATAGAGATTCCAGAAAGGAATGGATGTTGGTGCATCTGTTTATGACCCAATTCACCCATCCGTAATCATGATATCAATTAGTCCAAAGATATTGTCATTTGGAATCATCAAGAGAAAAGTACTGTCAGTCTCAATAATTTTAATCTTAAAATTTAACAATGGTTAGATTAGGACTAGGTGTGACTGAACTGCTCTTGGCCCAGAATTCCAGTCTGGGCTGGAAAACACCAAAGAGTCCAATAAAAGCAGTTTTCAAAGCTGACTAGTGGATTTGAATGTCCAATTTCCACTCCAAATTAATAGGAATTGAGGGTCCAAAACCCCATCCATCCACCCCAATTTACATGTATAGTAATTGATGTTTTGTTTAGGATACCCAGGAATAAGTGTAAATCATGCAAAAAATGCATTGCCATGAAAATTCTCCATAAATTTTAGTTTGGCTTTTGAGTACGAAGATACCAGACTGGCTTCAGAAATGGTAGATCAGAAGATAGAACTTATCTACCAAGTTTAAAGGAAGTAGAGGAGGACAGATGACTAGTAGACTCCCAAAAGCCATATAGATTTGTTTTCTGGCACTTTGTAGCCAAACCAAATACACTCAAGAAACCCACAAGGGAGGATAGAGATAAAACTTCATTTACTAGAAGCCCTTCACCAAGACCTAGTGCAGCTCCCACCAAACAGCCAATCTAAAGCCTATAGATTTTTGAAAGAGCATGTCACTCTGGCATGGAAGCTCCATGTGAGATATTTATTTAGCTAATCAGGAGCTCCAGTGACTACAAGACAGCAGTGTCAGGGTGTAGGGGCCTTTGCTCTCCTGCATGGAACCTAGAGATGCTTCCAAAATCTCTCTGCTTTCACCCAGCCTCCACTGCTGTCATATCTCCTAAGATCGACAGGCAGGTGTTTGTCCTGGTGGCCTCCAGAGATCTGCAGTGGTGACACAAATACAGAACACTTTGGATGCATCTACACCGGCAGCGTAGGTCGTCTTAAGGATACTTAAATCGACCTACACAAAGCCACGTCCACATTGGGCTTTTATTAAGTTGACTTAAGTGCTTCCTTAAGTCGACCTAATAACACCACCTTTGAAGGTCGACTTAAGCCTTAAGTCGACATTCTTAAGTTGACTTAAAGCCAGCGTGGACGACTATGTCTACTGTTAAGTCAACTAAACAAGGTCGACTTAAATCAACTTAAAGTGTAGCCACTCTGTTAAGTCGACTTAACAAGATCGACTTTAAGTCAAATTAAAGTTGACCTTGTTAAGTCGACTTAACAGAGTCAACTTAACTTTACATGTGTAGACATAGCCATTCTGTCCTAGCTGGTTGTAGAAGTTGGTAACATTATAGACCCTTTCAGTGCTCTTATTCCTGTCACATAATGTGAAATGGAAGCAAGCTAGCGGCAGTGGCTTTCACATTAATTCTCAAATTAACACAGCCAGCCTGTTAAAACAAGTCTGGTTTAAAGTGCCAATCCAAATGGTAGGAATAAAAATTAAAGCAATCAGCCTTAGTTAAGGAGTCTTAAGAAAATACTGGCACAACTCTAAATTAGTAAATTAGAGATATGAGATGTGTTGGAGATGGTTATGAGTGCATCAGGAAGCAATATAGATGTTATAAGTAACTTACAGAGCTCTATAACAAACAATCCCTTTGTTAATCATGAGAGACAGCTGCCATTTTAGGCATATAGGTATTGCCAGACTGGATCAGATCTGAGGTCTGTCTGGTTCAGTACCCTGTCAATGACAGTGACCTGGACCTAATGTGTCAGTGAAAGATGAAAGAGCCCCATAGTAGACTCAGATGAGATAATCTTGACCCCCTTCCCTTCACCACATCAGGTCTTCTTATGATCTAACAGTTAGAGATTGGGCTAAAGACGGCAGCATGAGCTGCCATATCCTGTAACCATTTATTAAGACATCTGACCATCACTTATTAACTCTTTCTGCACTACTAATAAATCCATCTGTAATATAAAGTGCAAACTACTTAGTTTTAGGCCACATTTTCCATGAATCTGGGATGAGTTTGTGAGTAGTGATGCTGAGCCCCAATCTACACTTGCTGCCATTTTTGGCAGCAGTCGAAGGGCGATATGCAAGTTACTTAAAATAACTTGTGTATCTCCCTTCGACTTCCTAATGTACACTAACCTTCCTAGATCCACAGTGCTGAGTTGAAGGGAAATGCCCTCCCACTTGAGGGGCTGGAGTTACTCCATCAACTCCCCAATAGACTGAGTGGGTCTTTGCCGCCATCCGTACAGACAAGGCCTGAGTCCTGTTCTACTCAAAATACCTGCTTCGCCATTTTAATAGCTAAGACTTACTTAGAGCGAAGTGGAAAAAAGCAATAAAACTACTTCATTTATATGGTTTGCTTTTTAAAATAAAATTCTAATTCAAATAAAGATTTAAGGATGGAATTTTAGACTGAATCCTCAAAACCAACATTAAGATGCAACTTGAATCAACCCTGGTGTCCAGACACCATCTACTGGAGAAAGAAAATACACCAATCACATTGTATTACCTCAGCATGCCTACTATACACATAATAGAGAGATAAGCTGGGTGAAGCAATATTTTGTATTGGATTCACTTCTATCGGTGAGACAGACAAGCTTTTGAGCCACACCGAATTCTTCTGCAGGTCTGGCAAAGGTACTCGCAGCGTCACACAAAATGCAAGATAGAACAGATTGTTTAGCATGAGTAGTTAGTATATATGGGAAGGGAACATTCAAGGTAGACACCTCTGTTAACACTTCAGCAGTCATAGGCCAAAAAGAGGTTACAGATTGTTGGAATGAGCCAAAAAATCAGAATGGTGAGATTAGGGGATACCGATTTGCCTCATTTTTATTTAAAGGAGGCTTTCTGTGGCTCAACGTTCAAGACATGGATTTTCCTTCTAGAACAGGGGTCTCAAACATGTGGCTAGTAGAGTTACTTCCTGTGGCTCACAATGGGTGCGTCCACACTTGAAAATTAAGTCGACTTAAGCTTGCCTAAGTCGACTTAATTTACCCCACGTCTACACTACATTTTCCTTAAGTCGACTTAAGCAGCTGCTTAAGTTGACTTAAGGAAATTCAAAGTCGACTTTATAACACCTCGTATAAAGTCGACTTTGAAGCTTAAGTTGACTATTTAAGTCGACTTAAGCCAGTGTAGATGTGGAGTAGCCCTAAGTCGACTTTGTCGACTTAGGACCTATATCCCTTCTCGCCGGGACCACTTATGTCCCGGCAAGAAGGGACCACGGGGCTCACTTCCTTCTCCCCAGGACCCATGCTCCAGCTGCTCAGC
>ML685839.1:10625671-10652813 GCA_007922175.1 Pelusios castaneus | reverse complement strand
GGGGGGTGAGAGCCCGGGATCCCGCCGCTGCCGCAGCCACCCTGCTGCCCCGGCTGTGTGAGGCAGGCAGGCAGGTCCGCGCTCCTGATCTGAGCCTGCCTGTCCCACCCTGGGGGCGGGGAGGGCCAGCCCAGAGGCCGGGCGCAGGCCGGGTGTGCCGCGGCCCCAGGGGTTGGAGGGAGCGGCGGGGGCTGCCGGGCTGCGCGGGGGTCCCTCACTGCTGCGCGGGGGGTGCGACGGCCGCTGCGTGGCCACGCGCCCGCGCAGCTTAGAGGGAACACTGGCAGCGAGCCAGATGCAGCCATCAAAAGAGCCACATCTGGCTCGCGAGCCATAGGTTCCTGACCCCTGCAGTAAAGGTAGTGGTATCCAAACGTAATACAAGCAGGTACACACATGTCCGAGCACCAACTCCTTTGGACTTCACCTCAGCCACAAACTATGCTCCAGGGCCAAAGCATAAGACACGGAAACGTTGCCTGAAGAAAGGCCCTGTGGCGGCAGGAAGCCCGCAGCATCAATTGGCTCGGGGCTGCACACTAACGTAGCTTTCGGAAGTGGGATTTGAACCCAAGCGTCCAGAGGAGAGTGCATCCTGAAGGAAGCGCTCTCGACTGCTCTTCCAGCCCGGACGCAAAGGAACAGGCCACCGGAAGGCCCCGCACCTCTTTGCCCAAAGTTTCCGTGGACAGGGCTGAGCTGACGACGGCGTCCCGCGGAGACCACTCAGCCAACTGAGCCGGCCCCAAGGCCTTCAGTCATTTTGGGAGGTATAGAGATGAAGAAAGGCCCTGTGGCAGCAGGAAGATAGCAGCACTAATTAGCTCGGGGCTCCACACTAACATACCTTTCGGAAGTGGGATTTGAACCCAAGCGTCTGGAGGAGACAGCCTCCTGAATGAAGCACTTTCGAACGGTTGGCCAACCCAGACACGTAGGAACAGGCCAGAGGAAGGCACCGCACCTCTTCACCCGACGCTTTCCGTGGACAGGGCTCTGCCGACGATGGCGTCCCGCTCTGGCCTGCTGGGGCCCATGCGCCCCAGGAGGCGGTGGTAACTCCTCCCCTGAGGGGATCCAGAAAAGAAGGCCCTCAGGTGAACAGGCGGCCACACGCCTAAGCGCCTTAGATCATTAAGCCAACTGGGGCAGCTCCAAGGCCTTCAATCATTTCGGGGAGTATAGAGACGAAGAAAGGCCCTGTGGTGGCAGGAAGCCAGCAGCACTTATTAGCTCAGGGCTGCACACTAACATACCTTTTGCAATTCGGATATGAACCCAAGCGTCCGGAAGAGACTTTATCCTGAACGAAGCGCTTTCAACCGCTTGGACCCCCCTGACACGGAGGAGGAGGCCACTGCAAGGAACCGCACCGCTTCGCCCGAAGCTTTCCGTGGACAGGGCTGAGCTGACGACGGCATCCCGCTCTGGCCTGCTGGGGCCCAGGTGCCCCAGGAGGTGGTGGGAACTCCTCCTCTGAGGGGATCCAGAAAAGAAGGCCTTCAGGTGAACAGGTGGCCCCCCGCAGCAATTACTACGACACCCATCGTACCAGGGTGATAGGAGAGGGTTTGAACCCACACCCTCAGAGGGAGCCTGTGGCCTCAAGACAGCACCTTAGACCACTCACCCAACTGAGCTAGCAGGTTTGTCAAAATTAACATGTTTCATGGGAACATGCTAGTTTTGAGGAAATTTGACAAGTTTCAAAATGTTTCAAAATCAAAATGGAGTGTTTTGTTTCAACTTTCTTCTTGAGTTTCATTCTGAAATTTAGTTTTATTTCAACATAATTTTATAAAGATTTATAACTTTGTAGACCTCCACAGCACAGGACCCACCAGACTGGTGCCTCCTGGTGATGGTGCAAGGAATAGCTCAAGTAGTCTGCCATCAGGTAATCAGTATTTGGTGTGTCTCATGCATCTTTTCTTTCTCTTCAGGACCTCAGCCCTCCAGCCAAGTCCTCTGTGCTCCCCACTTCCAGGGGTAAGTCCCAATCATACTGTTTGGCCACTCTCTGGGCAATGGCCACTGTGAGTCCACTGCCACCTGCTGGCAGTCATGGGAATGGGGAGGGACCTGGACCAGCCCACTTCTCCAGGCCCCAGCCCAGGGACCCTTTGTGCAGCAACCTCTGCACTGTCTCCCTCCAGTCACTCCTTCTCTCACACTCTATACCCTGGGCCGCTTTTCCTTCAGTCCCAGTCCTGTGTGGACACTCACCTCAGGGCTGCTCCTCTGACATCTGTCCCTCACAGACCCTTGCCTCAGGATGCTTCTCTAGGATCTCTGCTCCAGTCCTTTCCTGACATGCTTCCCTGGAGCCCCTCATACTGGATCGGTCCTTGTTTCAGGACCCCGGCTTCCACTAGCTCCCAGTGGTCACCCACGGAGCTGTCCAGGGTGCTGACTCCTCCAGCTTGCCAGGGAGACAACCTTCCTCCCTGAGCTTCAGGACCTAACTGACTCTTCTGTCCCTGCAGCTCCATTTATATTGAGCAGCTAGCCCCTGATTGGCTCCCTGCCACAGCTGTGCATTGGCTGCAGCTCTTAGGTCCTTTTAAAACCCCTTCTATACAACAGCAGGAAAACCACCCCACTACAAACTGGTAATGCTGGCAGACCCAGGTGCCAACTCATACCAGAGCCCCAGGTCAATTCATAGAATCATAGGCTATGTCTACACTAGAAAAGGTAAGTTGACTTTGTTAAGTTGTCTTAATAAAGTTGACAACTTTTCTAGTGTAGACATAGCCCCTTGTTGACCTTATTAAGTTGACTTAACATTTTAAGGCGACTTAATAAGGTCGACTTAGGTGCTAATCCCCATTCACACTGACTTAAATCGACCTAATAAGGTCAACTTAAGCGTTAAGTTGATCTAAAACCAGGTGTTATTAAGTTGACGTAACCTTTTCTTAAGTCAACTTAGGAAATGCTTAAGTCAACTTATGGAAAGCCCAGTGTGGACATGGCTTTGTTTAGGTCGACTTAAGCCTCCGTAAGTCGACCTAACTTGTAAGTGTAGATGTATCCATAGAGCCTCAGGGTTGGAAGGGACCTCATGAGGTCATCTAGTCCAATCCCCTGCTAAAAGCAGGACCACTCCCACTAAATCATCCCAGCCAGGGTTTTGTCTAAACGGGCCTTAAATGTTTACAAAGCTGGAGATTCCCCCACCTCCCTAGGTAACTCATTCCAATGCTTCACCACCCTCCTAGTGAGAAAGATTTTCCTAATATCCAACCTCACCCTCCCCACCTGCACCTTGAAATCATTGCTCCTTTTTCTGTCCTGTTACTACTGGAACAGCCTAGCTCCCTTGTCTTTGGAGAATCCTTTCAAGTAGTTGAAGGTTGCTATCAAATCCCCCCTCAGTCTACTCTTCTGCAGACTAAATAAGCCTAGTTCCTTCAGTCTCTCCTCATAAGTTATGTGCCCGAGTCCCTTAATCATTTTTGTTGCCTTCTGCTGGACTCTTTCTAATTTGTCAACATCCTTCCTGTAGCCCAAAACTGGACACAGTATTCCAGATGTGGCCTCACCAGTGTCGAATAGAGGGGAATTATCACATCCCTCGATCTGCTGGCAAGACTCCTACTGATGCAGCCCAATATCTGACCTTTGATCATTGCACACAGTGACCACTTGCTTTGAAATTAACAGTTTTCTGTTTGAGTTCTTCATTTGCATTCCACAAGGCTTCTTCAGCATTTGATGGGTTATTTAATTATGAGGGTATACACAATGTAAATGTTTACTACTAAATTATAATGGGATACAGATAAGTGAAAACAGGGCAAATAATAGAGACTGAAGGAAGTAGGCTTATTTAGTCTTCAGAAAAGAAGACTGAGGGGGGATTTGATAGCAACCTTCAACTACTTGAAGGGGTTCTCCAAAGAGGAGGGAGCTAGGCTGTTCTCGGTGGTAAAAGAGGACAGAACAAGGAGCAATGATTTCAAATTACAGCTGGGGAGGTCAAGGTTGGATATTAGGAAAAACTTTCTCCCTAGGAGGGTGGTGAAGCATTGGAATGGGTTACCTAGGGAGGTGGTGGAATCCCCATCTTTGGAGATATTTAAGGTTCGGTTAGACAAAACCCTGGCTGGGATGATTTAGTGGGAGTGGTCCTGCTTTTAGCAGGGCGTTGGACGAGATGACTTCATGAGGTCCCTTCCAGCCCTATGATTCTATGATGCTATGAAAAGCATTCCTCTCTTCTTATCATCAAAGGAAAAGTTTACATGGGTAGTGACACTATCATCTAGTTTTCTGTGAGAAAAAGCGATAAGTAGGAATTAAGGAAAAGACCCTTCATTGCTTCAATCTTTGGAGTCTTACAGGGAAATCTACCAGATACGAAGTGGAGATCCACAGAGACAATCTGGGTATCCTGAAAAAAAAAAAACTTTTAGGAACCTAGCAGTTTATAACATTACTACCACCATTTGGAATTACAAACTGTGACTCATCTGTGCATATATTTTACTTGCTTTAACCTCTCACTAACTCTCATTTCCTTTTTTAAGCTAATAACCCTTTGGTTAGTTTATTACAGGATTGGCTACCAGTGTTGTCTTTGATATAAGATCTAGAGTATCAATTGACCTGGGGTAAGTGACTGGAAGCAACCTAAATGTGATGTGAATTTTTGTCTAAGTGACCTGTTATCACCAAGTCCAGTTTCCTAGGTGCCAAGACAGAATGAAGAGTGTAAAGGGATTGTCTATGACTCCACAGTAAGACTGTTACAGTGATCTCGAGTTTATATTTGTTACTGACTTGGTGAAATCAAATTCTAAAACACACCTTCAGTTTGGGTTATCTGCCTATGTTCTGACAGCACTCACAACATCAACCACTCCAGACAGTGTGACTACTTATTTAATATTTATATATTTGCTAGCTAATTTTGTGTTATAATATTTTAACATAATGAAACATTTTGTTTCTATAAGATCAGGTCAGTGTTTCTGAATTAAAATATTTTGCTATTTTCAGTCTGCAAGATTTTGACTTTTTGCCCCAGTTTAGGATGAAAAGTAATTTCAAAATAGCAGAATTTCCTATTGGGCAGAAATTGTTTTCTGAGCAGTTCATGATCTAAGTTACTGTTATTCCTGGGCCCCAAATTTATTAACAGTGCCACTTGTTTCTCACTGTTTCTGAAAATGAGCAAACAATTATACTCATTTACAGATAGGAAACTGAGGCCCAGAGCAAATAAGTGATATGCCTAGTAGTTCCAGAACAAGGCAGAAACATAGATGGGAACAGAACTTGGAATATATGAGGGGCAATCCCTTGCTCTAACCATGAGGAAACTCTTTTAAGATTCATCACCTTGTGGAATTTCTCATCTAGACCTGAGAATCATTCAGAGTGTTTTGGAAAAATGATGTTATGAATGGGCTTCTCTGTACCCCATTCTGCAGCAACACCTCTGTTACAGTCCAGAACTGTATGACTGTTTGGACAGAAGATGGCAGCAGAATTCCGCTATTACTGTTTCAAATATATTTGACTTTATACTCAATCATTGGTTTGCAACAGTTATAAATCACATCTCTGATCACCATAGACATGCTATTAATGAATACGATTTCAAGAATGGGAAGAACTGGCTGCATCCCAAAGATAAACCTGGCTAGAATCCTAAAACTGGTTAGTTATGAAATGCTGAAGTAACTCTGTAGGCAAGGCTCAAAGGCAATTTCTATTACTCACCAAGCGTTCATCACCTTCTGTCCTACTTCCTTTAGAAAGCAAAGCAGGATTTTAACCTGAACTTGGACGATTAAAATTGAAGCCTGAGGAGAATTTTTCCAGAAAAAAAAAAAATCAGATGTTAACCCAGTAAAACCACACACAGATATACCTGAACTAGCTTTGATCTAGTTAGCACAAACTACAACAGTAGCGAAGCTGTGGCAGCACTGGCTCTCCAAGCCCTCCCCGTGACCCTGAATACGTACTCACGTTGTTAGTCCATTCTCTAGTCTGTGCTCTTGCTTCCGTGTAATTCAGTGGTCAGCAACCCCCAGCACATGTGCCAAAGTTGGCACGCGGGCCGAGCCTGAGCAGCACGGGCACCGCTCAGGCCCATGTTGGCCCTGCCCCCCCCCAGCATGGCCTGGGGGCCACAAGAACCACATGCTGCAGCTCCAGGCTCCCGCTCGCCATGCTTCCCCATTGGGGAGTGTGGCTAACAGGGAAACAGAAGACGTGGCGCGAGGCTTATCGCCCCTGCTGGCCCCACCCCCTGTGGGGCAGGGCTGCTGAAGGGGAGGGGGGTGAGTCAGCCTGCTGAGAGCCACCACTGCTGGCAGCAGCAGTACGGCAGGAGCCAGCCCCGGCCATGGCAGGCAAGAAGGCGGGTCAGCTCTCCTTCCTGGAGCTGCTGCTGCTGGCACCCGCCAGCGGGCAGCCTATGGTTCCCAGCCCCAGGGCCGGCACCTGCTGGCTGCAGTGGCTCCAGGCGGGCCAAGCTGACCCGCCCTCTTGCTGGCCGTAGCCAGGGCCAGCTCCTGCGAGCAGTGGTGGCTCTGGGCGGGCCACCCCCCCCCCACGCCGCTCTCCTCCAGCATGCCTGCTGCCGGCGGGAGCTGGAGCTGGGAACCAGAGGCTGCCAGTTGGGGGGAGCTGGCCCCAGCCCCACCCGTTTTGGCCCCACCCCCCGGCACCTGTTGAGGGTGCAGTTGGCGGGGCTGGCACGGGGGCTGGCAAAGGTTGATGACCCCTGGTGTAGTTGGTACATGAACTAGCCAGGTTAATGCTTGCTCAGATATGTCTGCATTGGTGGCAAGTATTCCCCAGAGCTGCAATGCAGGCATACCTGTGAAGGGTCAGGGGCGCTGACTGGTAGTTAGTTCGCACCCCCCCACCCGTTGCCTTTTGCTGCAACCCCTCCTATAGCCTTTGGAGGGGCAGGAACTCAGTCAGAAATCACTCCAGCACCTTTATCCACAGACAAGTAGCCCCAGTGCCCCTTCAACACCAGTTCTTCAGTTACCTAGTTCTCTTGGGACTCTGGATGATTTTCACATGCAGCCACACACTTAGAGTTACTCTCTGGGCCTGTCCCCCTGCCCTGAGCTCAGACTCTGCCTTTGCAGCAGCCTGTGACTTATCTAGAGACCTCTCTACACTGGTATCAAATATACCAGTCTACTACATTTATGGTATATTTTATACTAGTCTACATTGTTTTATAGAAATAGTTCTTGTCAAACAAACCTGATTTCTTTCTTTGAGGAGGTCACAAGTTTGGTGGATAAAGGGAAATATAAGATTCTATAAGGTGTTTGACAAAGTACTGCACAACATTCCAGTTAAGAAATGAACACTGTACAGTATCGATAACGCACACATTAAATGGATTAAGAGAAGTGGTCGATGGGGAATCATCACTGAATGGGGGTGGTGTGCCAGGTAGGGCTCTGCTGGGATTGGCACTAGGCTTGATGTTATCAACATTTTCATTAAATATCTAGGAGTAATTACAAAATCACTACTGATCAAATTTGCAGATGACTGTCAGCATGATAAATAATTAGGGGACAGGGTGGTGATATAGAGCAATCTGGATCGCATTATAAACAGGGACCATTCAAACAAAATATGTTTTAACACTGCTAAATGCAAGCTCACACCGCTAGGTACAAGGAATGCAGGCCATAGCTACAGAACGGGGAACTGTATCCTGGCCAGCAGCAACTCTGGAACAAATTCAGGGAGCAGAGTGCACAAACAACTGAACATGAACTCCCAGTGAGAAGCTGGGGTGAAAGGGTTAAAAGACCAGTGACATTTAGCTGAGCACCTCGCCTCTGGAAAGCAGTCTCCTTTAAGGTGCTTCCTGTTGGGCACCCAAAAATCACTAGTTGGTTTTTGAAATCTTGGCCATGCTGCCCACATTTACCATCATCTATCTCCCTTGTGCTCTGAGCTGTGTTTGCTGGCCAGATGGTATCCATTCTGCCCTTCTCTTCCTCCCCAGAACAATTGGATGGTAAATTCACGCCCTCTGGCATCTTCAGGAAGTATTTTTACTGCTGCTATTTCCTTCCACACTACTGAAGATCATGCTTGCTCTCTTCCCGCAACTTCCTCTCCCAACCTATCATCCTAACTCTGACCCCATACAGATGAGGCCCTGACTATTGGCACCTCAGTAGTGTTTGGAATAGATTATTCTTTTGCTTCTGTGATGGGATGTGGGAAATCAATGGAAATTACATACCTTTGAGGATCTGTAATGCCTGCAGTCATCTGGCACTCCCCCTCTGGGCTGGTTATCTGTAGGCTGCCAAGGGGGGCGAAGATCCATACATGGTCGCCATTCATCCTATTCACTTTTGGTCCATCTGGATCATTTTGCAGGTGACCTTCCTCCTCCATCCACTGTTTGTGTTGTTCCAACTACTTCGTCCTTGCAATGAGGGGCTGTGAATTCCTCCTGGCTTCCTATGAGAGCATGGGTTGAGGAGTTTTCCTCAGTCTTAAACAGATGGACTTGGTTTAAGCATTGAGGCATCTTTTATCCTTAATGCAGCAGTTAGAGAAATAGACACCCCCCCCACTCCATTCCCAGTTATGACCTGTGGATTTTTTAAATGAGTTATGCCCCTTAGTGAGGTGCAGTGAGCCCTCATCTCCACTACAAGTCACACTAGCCAGGTGTGTGTAATTTCTCACCACCTCTCACTTTGCTGGCTCTCCTAGAGGATAGGCTTGAAGGGCAGAAATTGTTTTCTGAGCAGTTCATTATCTAAGTTACCTTTATTCCTGGGCCTCAAGCTTATTAACAGTGCCACTTGTTTCTGACTATTTTTTAAAAATGAGCCCATTTCCTCCACTGAAGAGCTTGCTAGCGGGAAATTAAGCTTTGACCATCTGTGTCCTTGCCCAGTAAAACATGAAGATATTAAAACCAGCAAGGCCTCCCATCTCCATATTCTCTGTGTTCACTTGTGTTCCTAAGAAGTGTCTCACTGTGGGAGCAGCGAAAGGTTTTAGTTTGAGAACACGTGCTGGAGCCACTCCAGGATAGACATGGACCAGTGCTAGAGCAGCCCCTGAGTCATGCCAGAGGGCAAAAGTTCTATCAGTGAGGAAGGTTCTGCTGTGCTTCCTAAAGGGGTCAGACTCCCAACTGGTCTAATCTCACCTGGAATTTCATTCCACAGCCCAATAGCCAACACTGAAATCCTTTCCCTGGCTTTTTCTGGGCTTTGTGATCCACCAACAGGAACAAAACCCTCTTTGTGGCCTGCTGGCAGACATGCAGTCTGTAACGGTACCTGGAACCTGCCAATCCAAGTGTAGTTACTCTACAAATATTTGCTCCAAGTTTGAAAACGGGGCACTCTCTCAACTATGAAGTAATCCCAGTGGGAGAAGAATGGGTCAATTGTGTGATGGCTCCTGCATAATTTCTTGTTTTCTTCTTCTGTTATACTTTTTCTGTGTCCTCGTTTTCTCTCTGATTCCTCTGCCATAAACAAGCTCCATATATGGGCTTCTTGTCTCAGGTTTCTTATCTGTTCCACTGATCATTCTGCTGTCTGAATGCCTTTCACTTCCTCTATCCAGTCCACCTCTTATATGACACCTACCCTGTGGTCTCTGATTGCCTTTCTAGCAATCACTGTACTTCCACGAAGACATTGGAAGACAGTTTTTGTTTTCCTTTTCAAGGCAAAACATTCTTCTGACACATTCCATATGTTCTTTGGGTGCACTTCCCAAATGTTGACATTTGTATTTTCTCTTTCCAGCATGCTTTTCGCATCACATTCTGTCAACTACTATAGAAATAGCACTAGATATACTAAAAGGACTGACACGTCTTACCGTCTCTTTCATAACAGTAATTTTTATGTCTCTTTTGATTTTGAGTGTTTCTCCTTTCAGGAACAGCTTCTTTTGCATGTGTCCCCTTAACTATCCCAGTGCCTGAAAAAATAAAAGTGGGAAGAACATCTCCTTCTTGCATACTGATATGCAACCAACTTTCTCACTGGTTTCTCATGTGAAATGTTTTCCCATTGGAATGTGTTTGTGTTATTATTTCTTAAGTACTGCTTAGAACAGACTCCATGCCAGCACCTTATTTTTATAAAAGTCATGTTTGATCTAATTTTGATCAGATCTGAAGTTATTTGAGCACTTTCTCCTGCCCTGATTGTTATGTGAAATATATACCCTGACCCTTGTTTCAGAGTAATTTATTAGCAAATCCCTGATGAGGGACTCAGATTACTTATTTTTATCTCTTCCTCTCTATTTGTATTTGATCTCCTTATAAAAGGATGATGGACTAAAACTGACTGTCTGCCATTAGAAATGGCTTTTCTCTATGTCAATCTGACCAGCTTCTTTGTCTCTTCTCTTCAAACAGTTAGATTGCTACAATTTTAGCAGGCTGCTCACCAGATTCAGCTGGTTTCTCAACGTCAGGCACTGTGATGGAGTCTAGAAACCCTCCACAAAATGCAGGTAGGAAGGGATTAAGAATCCTTCCTGCCTGCAGATGGCTCAACATGACCAAGGGTATCTCAGCTGTGAAAAATACTCGTTTTGAAGAGAGACTCCCCAGCTGCTGCAGCTAATGAGGGGATGCTCAAGCCTAAAGAGAGAGAAAGAGGAAGAGAGGGAACAGAGTCTGGGACTTCAAAGCGATGATAGCAACTTTCTGCAAGACTGCTAGCTAGCTCTGTAAAACTTCCTGGCTTACAGAGGAGGGAGCTGTTGATGGAAGACTTGAGGGACAACATTTTTTTAATGCATTTATATTTATGGACTCTCGGGGCTTTTTTAAATGTGATTTAAGCAACTGCTGCCCCAGTCAAGGATCAACTCAGGCGGCTTGAACTGGTACATTGCTCAAGGCTGTGTCCTCCATGACTGACAGGGACTATCATAGAAATGTAGAGCTAGAAGGGACCCTAAGAGGCCAGCTAGTCTAGCCCCTGGGCTGAGACTAGCTCAAGTAAAGCTACCCTTTGGAATATGCTCTAAATGGACACAGGGCTCTTCAAAAGTTAGGATAACATTTTCAAAGCCATCCAGGGGATTTAGGTGTCAAATCTCCATTCATCTTAATGGAATTGGGCTCAAATTGGCTCTCAAAATGTCAGCCTTAAACATTTGCCCTTCAACTTGTTCCAGAGCCACTAGGATGCCTTCCTCCTCAGATAGCCTGCTCCCAGCTGACCTCAGCTCTTCATTCTTCAGCCTGCCAATGAGTTTCCTGTGCTAGCTTTAGACATAGGACTAGCTGGAACACCAGATAAAAAAGACATTGTATAGCACAGCAAGGCAATAATAATTTGAAATGCTTGCAGGCCTGTAGCCAGCCACGTCAAAGTGATGAGATTTTAGTGTTGAGGTGCTATTAAACAGCGAATGGTAGGGGAAAGGGCTGGGAATTTTCCCCAAGAATATTTTCACATACCAGATGTACCTTCCTGTGTTTTAGATCATGTTAGACTTTTTGAAAGGAAGAACATACACAATCAATTTAATCATCTTCATGGTGTTTATCTGGAATTCCAGGCTAGAATGTAAGGCCAATAGTAAGTGACCTTAAACTAAAATACCAACAAATGCCACACATCAGAGCCACAGAGAGACTTAAATACTAGTGAAACACACCAAGATATAGAAGCCTTCAAATATCCAGCATCAGCATTTAAAATCAAACCTAATGAAAGTTATTTCTTCTCCCATATTAGGACAGGTACATGCTAGTAATTTTGGTTAGGGCTGTGGGTTTTCTGGCCACAACTCTATGCCACCCAAAGCCTGTAATACAAAGGTACTTATACCAGCATAAAAGTCCTCTTGCCAGGACAGTAGATTTGTTTCATTCAGGGATGTGGTGTTAGTTATATAGGCAAAAGAACACTTTTGTTGATGGAAGCTACACTGGAAGGATTTGCCAGCACAGCATACTTATAGAGCTATTCCGACAAACCTTTTCTAGTGTAAACTAGGCCTCTACCGCCCAGCTCCTATCCACTATCCTCTTTCATAGTACAGTGGCTTTTCTCCTAGAACTGGTTTGAGGATTTCAGATGTTTACAACCAAATACCAACATTATAACGACATAACCTCCAAAATGCATTACCAATTTCAAAAATCACATCCAAAGCCCAGGAGAAGAGAAGTGACTCTGTAATTCAGGGCCTGGCCTGCAGTTTAGATACAGCCATGGCACTGGGGGGTTGGTCCACACAACAAATACAGCTCTGTTAGTTGAAGGGTTGTCTATGGCAACGATAAAGTCATGTAGTGTAGGTGGGACCCTTCATCATTTAATCTTGCCTCCCAACCATGCTAACATTGCCTAAGCCCGCCCCCTGATATGGTTACCGTCATTGCAGAGATCAGTCCAGAGCAATAGATGAGAAAACAGACACCTGGACACAGAGAAGTCTTAAATAGTCTATAAAACAGTTTTTCTTTTTAACTGTATCACGTCACATCTCCTGTGCTTTAGTTCTTCCTGTCTCTACTATCCTGTGTGATCTTGGGCAAACCACTTAGGATATGTCTACACAGCAACTAAACACCTGCAGCCTGACTCAGGTTTGTAGGGCTCAGGCTGTGGGGTTGTAAACTTGCTGTGTAGATGTTCAGGCTTGGGCTGGAGCCCAAGGTTTGGGATCCCGTGAGTGGGGAGGGTCCAGAGTCCCGGCTCCAGCCCTAGCTGAAATGTCTACGCTGACATTTTACAGCTCTGCAGCCTGAGACCTGTTGGTTCCAGTCAGCTAACATGGTCTAGGTGTTTAATTGCTGTGTAGACATATCTGTAAACCATCTGAGTCTCAGCTCCCCATTTTACAAATGAGGACAATGAAGCTTCATTTCTCCCCTCCCTTGCTTTGTTCATCCTGTATATTTAGTCTTTGGAGTAGGAACCATCTCCTACTACTTGTATGTGCAGCGTAACAGGAGCTCTGATCTCCCAGGCTCAGATCCTTTTAGTAAAACAAATCATGCTACTCTAAGATCTTCCTCTTTCTACTCCCCACCCAACCTCCATAGTGACTGTTTTCCTGCTCCCCTTCACTGTTATTCCCTGGGCTCGGGAGTCTTGGAAAGTGAAAGCTCAGAGACGTGGCTATATTTAGCGGGGAGCCTTGGTATCCATATTTACTATCTATCATTTTGCTACTAGCACTGAACTTTGATTAAGAAAGGCAGATAGATGGAACTTTGTTACTACAAGCCTGTAAGTCAGTGGTATGCGCAAACGTGCATTTCAGTGAGAGACGTTAGCTTTCTGGAATGCTTTAATCCACTTCGTGTTTTAGAAACGACAAGGAAAAAGTCCCTAATTGGGTTATAAAAGAAAAAAAAGGGAATTATTCTCTGCATAGATTTAATTGCCAGAATGTCTTTATAGGAAATGAGAATAAAAATCTTTAATTGTGACGACTGTAGGGGAGGACAGAAGTCCCAGCACAGCATCAAAAGCAGCTGCTCTCTCTGCAACACTTCTTTCCTAATGTGCAATGGTGACACTAGTAAGCTATTAAAAAATAAATAAAAGGGGAAAGCAACATCTGATTTTACAAGGTTATGGGGGTGAGTAACTCCATTAGCAACGGCTTCCTGCAATAAACAATCATGTCTAATATATGCCAGCATACCCCTTGGCATGCTAGACAGTGTGGATGGGATATTCCCAATTATGTGGTGATTAGGTGAATGAATAGTAAGAGGAGGGGTCAAGCTTCCTTCAAGCTCAATGTTCTGCTGGGCCCGTCAGATCCAGGGAGGAGCCAACTGTATTCTCTGATCCTGTGACCAACCTGAGTGTGGTTTGGCCCTCAGGGAAGCATAGAGATACTTCAGGGTTGTTCTAAATTGTTCATGCATTTGACGAAGTGAGTTACAGTCCACGAAAGCTTATACCAAAGAAAATCTGTTAGTCTATAAGGTGCCACAGGACTCTTGTTTTTTGCTGTACAACAGACTAACACGGCTACCCCTCTGGAAAGTTCTAAATTATGTAGCCCCCCCCAAGGGGAAATCCATCAGGAAGGGATGGCTGGAGCACAGGGGTGGGTAGAAAGACACTAAATATGAACTTACACTAATTCCTCCCCCGCCCCCACAGCAATGACATCAGCAGGAAATGGAACACCTCCTTCCACACACCCCACAGGGGACAGAAGCCATAGGGCTTGGAACCTGGATGTGCTTAATTCAAACCATGGTTTAAGCCTCTTCACTAAAAACCACTCTGTTAGTCTTTAAAAGTGCCACAGGACTCTGTTGTCTTTCTACAATATTCTAACACGGCTACCCCTTTGGAATTTGACTACAATTTCACTGACAGTCAAAGTTTAGAGAGGATATTTCATGGAGACAGATGAGTCCAAGAGGCACTGAAAGAGAGCTGGGTAATACGCAACTCAATTGATTACACCAAGGTAGGGGCGATTCCCCACCAACCCAGGCCAGAAATGGAACAGAAGTTGGACCTGGATTAGGCAGTATGTATGGCATGAGATTATTATTTCCACTACTAGCTGAAAGCCTATGCTGTCATGTGTGTGTAAAAGACGAAAATGGCTGACAGCTTAAAATCTGGACAGTAAAACTGACACTCCCAGTGATGCTTGACCCTGGAGATGGTCACAGTGAAAACAAGCATTCACCCATGCCGGTAGCTGTTTCCACCGCTTCACATTGACTGACATTCTAGTTTAGGAGTGGGCAAACTTTTTGGCCTGAGGGGCACACCCACTGTATGGCAGAGCACGTGTGCTGGCAAAGAGGTGGGGTGGGGGAAGGGGTGAGGCTTATAAAATAAATAAATAGTAAATAAGAAAGAAAGAAAGAAAGAAAGAAAGAAATCCCAACACTGCTGGGCCCTGGGGGAGTGACTGCTGCCATTTAGCCAGAGCACTGCTGGACCCATGGGAGGAAGGGGCAGGGCCAGGAGGGGGGAGTGGCAGCTGTGCTCAGGGCTACCAGCCGGACCCAGCTGCTCAAGCAGGCCATATTTGGCCCATGGGCCGTAGTTTGCCCACCTCTGTTCTAGTTTTCCACATGATGATTGGTGGTGGGCTTGTGTTCTTTTGTAGCTATGTTGGGTTGTGCTTGGACAGTTGTATAGCGCTGTGGGGGTGGCAAATGAGGGAATGTACATGTTGTAGTGTGGGTGGTTTTGAAGAGCTCTGGCAGCAGGGCCATGTAATCCACCATTTGCACAGTCTCCCTCATACAACCAATGAAATTCAAATTAGTTGTAGAGTACGGGTGGTAAGTGGTTGGATAACCTCTGATATCACAATGGTCTATGGCTCTTGGCATGACATAGACACATGCCATGCTGTTGCACCAGTGTAATTCCTAGAGTCAAACTGGCTGAGACTGCGATAACGGGACCTGGTGATACTCTGAAGAAAAAGAGTCCACAGCTATGCCTGTTGCAGTTTCTATAGCTTCACCCAGATTCAGACATTTTAGGCTTCAGGGTGACATATAGAGTGACAATTCTGTGAATTTATTACATAGATTATGGTAACCCCAAGAGGTCCCCACTGAAATCAGTGCCCATGGTGCTAGGTACTGTACAAACATCATGAGAGGTAGTTTGTGCCCCCAAGAACTTACAGTCTGAATAGAGAAGATAGAAAAAATGAGGGAAGGGAAACAGAGGCACAGAAGGGCCTTGCCCAAAGTCACACAGCCAGTCAGCAGCAGGTCAGGTCTCTTGTATCAAAATCCCTACTCACTAGAGACCATGCTCCCCCGCCCCCTCTTCTCCCCCGGCCCACTTCACACAAAGCTCTGCTGGTTTTGTGATAGTCAAACAAATAGGTCAGAGGGGATGTTCCCTGGAGATGGATGAGCCCAACAGGTGCAGTGCACCTGAAAAGTGGATTGCACCAACCCATGGGACATCCCTCACCAACCCTGGTCGGAGAGGAACAGCAGCGGGACCGTGACTGGGAGTGGTGGGGTGGGGTGGAGGATCCCATAGCGGAGAAGTCTGACAGTGTGAAGTTGCCTTGGTGGCTGCAAGGCAGGTGTGTGACAATATGCCCTGAATGCATCTTGGAGGATGCAGAAACCAGAGGTTGAGGGAAGACTAAAACTGATACCAGCTCTGAAGTGCACATTATCTACTCTATTAAAGTCTAACATTTCATTTAATTGGCTTGACCATTAAAAAAGTGGAGCTGAAAAAAGGGGAGCAATCCCTGAGAGACCAGGGTGTGTGCAAAATCTCCTGGCTGAGAGCAAGCCTGAGGGGCAGGGAGAAGCTGTTTGGGTCTGTCTGAAGCACTGACTGTATTGCGGTGCATACATGCAAAAGAAAGGCATATTTAAGACAGTCAGAGGCAGCCAGGGCTCAGCTTTCTGGCTTCTGTACTGCTAAAATCTCAACTGCTACACATGCATTTAATTCCAGACCATGCCAGGCTTGGATTCCCTGCTAGAAATCACAGTGGCAGGTAAAGGCAGCTGCTCGCCGTGGCTGAAGAGCAACTCTAGAGGCACTCTACCACTAGCTTTGGAAACAAAAGGGACGTGCTGCCTCTAGTTAGCTACAGACAGTGGGGACGTGGAAAATAGCTCCCAGAAAGCACTGGCTCTTTGCTCCCCTTTACACACACACCTCTTGTACTTTCTCTCTGGCATTTGTTTCTGCACTAGAAAAGGTGCAGAAAAAAAATCAAACTAAAAAGCACTGGCATGCATTTGGATTTTTTTAAGCAGTACTGAACTTCTTTGGCTTCCTTAGACAAAAGGGGTCCCTGAGCAAATGTACTACTTTCCTCTCATTGTGGGAAACTGGTTGGATGTCTTATCATTGCTGTTAATCGTTGAATCTCTCAATCATTTTGTGCTGTCACAAAGACAGCATCCTGGTTTGCTGTCTGCTTAGAATCGGCTCACGGATCCCGTTTAGACAATGCTCACTGAGAAGTGTTTGGGGTTTGTTTACTCTGGATTATATCTATGGGCATCTTTGTTTCTGTCCTTCTTTAAAGGTAAGTTCTGTTTCACCTGCTTTGTTTACATAGGAACTATGGGGTTTCCCCAAGAAATTCAGCTGTGTTTAGTGTCTTTCTTCAGATTCAACTTTTGCAGGGTCATATCACGCCCCATGGATGTCGGGTGTTTTGCAATTGATTTCATTAGGGGAACACAGTGTTTTTTTGAAGAAAATAATGCTATCCTACAAAATGCTATAATGGACTGTCATGTTTTAAAATATAATATTCCTGACCTCTCATAAAGAGTTATTCTCTCCCTACTTTACATGAATGAGAAATTTTAACAGTGGCTAGATAGCATGATGAAAGGAGCCTTATAAAGTCAGGAAGACAGAGATATAAATTGCATTTTCATAGTACAGAGTAAGGCTAGAAGAGTTTCCTGAGACTTCGCAAACCTTATATAATTATGCATAACATCGATATAGACAGTAGATTAATTATTTCTGGTTCAATATTTTTCTTTATCATGATCGTCATCTTTTCCACTTTGTTCTATCCATGTTTTAAGCCAGTGATGGGTACAAAGTTGAAAGCATGGATACATTTAATGCAAATTCCCACTAGTCTGTCTAAAATGGGAGAATTTTAATCTGAGATAAACTCAGGGCTTTAACATACCTTGTAAAATAACTACAGTGTGCTGTCAAATTTCATAGGGATTTTGTGATTCTTCCAGAAATGTAACGAGATTGCAAGTCTCTTGAGATGAGCTAAAAAGAGGGCAGTTGAAATTGTAACTGCCTTAAGAAATATCTGCTATCCCATAGATAAAGTTTTCTTATACATTTCTAATTGCCCATGTTTCATGTAAAAACCCTCTATGTTTCATTCTAAGTATTTTCCATAGTTGTTCTTGCTCTGGACATGTTGCAAAACTTAGCATTTCCCCTGAGTGGAGTGCTTTGGAGATTTAAGACCATACCAAGCCATTAGTGCCTAGGAAGAAATTCTAGAGATTGTTGCCTTAAAACCTAAGAGCCTGATGTGGCCCATTGATTTTAAAAATGAGACATATAGTAAACTAATTTATCATCTATGTAGCACTACCCAAACCATGATCCTTACACCGAAATAATTTCTCACCAGTTGATCTATTCAGCCTTACATAACACTGGAGAGCTGAGAAGTGGGGTTAGGATAACATGACAATAAAGCATTCCAGGTAAATGCTGTACCACTAGAGCCCTGCTAATTGAGTTTGCAAGATACCTATGCAGTACTTAAAGCACTGAAGTGAGAGCCAGATGCTGGAGCTGTGAGCTGCTAATACCTTTGAATTTTGTTTGCAAGACACCTGTTTGCTACTTAATTACCATTTTTTGGCATTGAAACACTATTTTAAATGCTGAGATGATTATTAATTCATGAAGGAGGTGCCCTGTTTTATCAAAATTTGCAAATAGCAAAGTATGTCTATTAATAATGTGTTTTTTTTTTTAAATTAAACGTTATTGTGAAGTCACAAGTGGCCACATTTATTGCCAGCTCTGGACGTAATGACGTGAACTTGCAATGGACCTGAAAGCTAGAGGGTCCATCATTGTCCCATACCGTGCAGAGAAATATTATTTACTAGCCCTATGAATGATCTCTTTAGCTGTAAGAAAAATGAAGCTTGTGTCTTCTCTTTATCAAGGCATGAGACTTTCTGACATTTCACGTCAAACGAGTTCAAGAATTACAACCTGAACCCACATGAAACAAACAAGTTAGTCATAATTAACATCACCATAACAATGTGCCAACAAACCAAAAGGGAATTCTTCATGATGTCTCACTTATTGTAAATTTTTTCACGGGCTTTTATATAGTAGAGCATGGAATGACCTCATGGTCATCTTTTCCAATCCCTGCACGGCATCTACACCTTCAGAACTTTTATGCCATCTCCCTCTTGTGAAAGCACCTCTGTGAACTCCCTAAGGCAGACCCGTGTGATGTTTAATTGCTTTTACAGTGAAGGCATTTTTTTGAACACCATCTAGCCTCATTTTTTTCTGTTTTTATATGCCAGGCAAAGCTCTTTGCTATCATTGCAAACAATCCCAGCTATTTGTGTCATAGAAGTAGTGGGAAGGCCTTTCATAAATTTGATCTGTAGGTGATGTGTATCTTGGGGTAAATTTTGTATCAGTCAAGTTTAAGGAAGGTGAAATGGAAGACATTTACATATGAAGGAGAGTGCAGAAGAAGGTAGTGCAGGAAAAGCAGCTAACAGATTGTAGTACGCTCTAAGTTAAAACAGGCCACTCTGTAATTCACTTACACATTATTCTTCCCTTTTGTCATGCAAGTTACTTTCTCTTACATTATATAAACTCAGACTAATTTATATCACTTACCAACATCTACATTGCACCACCTCCTACCTCTCTCCTGAATTAGAGGCCATGTAGTCCTGTGGACAGGGTACTAGAGTGGGAATCAGGAAATCTGGCTTCTAGTCCCAGCTCTGCTATTTACTTGGTGGGTATTCTTGGACAAAATAACTTCCTGCCTCTCTTTCCCTCCCATCCCAACATCCACATCCACTTCCCCACTTAGACAGAGGTCATTCCACTGTTTCTACCCACCTTCCCCGCTTAGACAGAGGTCATTCCACCATTTCCACCCTACCTTACCTGCTTAGAAAGACGTCATTCCACCGCTTCTACCCCCACTTCCCTGCTTAGAAAGAGATCATTCCACCATTTCCCCCACACCTTCCCCACTTAGAAAGACATCATTCCACTGTCCCCCCCTACTCCCCCGCTTAGAAAGATTTCATTCCACTGTTCTCCCCCAACTTCCATACTGTTCCTCCCCGTCCCCGCTTAGAAAGACGTCATTCCACTGTTCCCCACCCACTTCCCTGCTTAGAAAGACGTCATTCCACTGTTCTCCACTCCTCTCACCACTTTCCTGCTTAGAAAGACGTCATTTACTTGCACCTCAGATTTGGAGTCCAATTTACAGAAAATTCCGTAAGTGTGAGAAACGATCCTTGCCTACTGACATTCAGACATTAAATAGAAGGAGAAATAGTTTACAGTGGTTGAGAAAAGCAGAACAAACTCCAGACTTTGCAACTCAACAAAAGGAATAATGGACTATGTTTTTGAGAGCATCCAGTTTCAAAAGTGATTTTGGAGCCACTGATCAGGGGCATTTAGGAGCCTCAATACCTTTGAGACTCTGGGCCATAGATACTCAGGGTAGGTCTGGGCTGCAATTGGACACTGGTGGCTGTGCTGTGTCAGCTGACTTAGTCAGAGTCACTTAGCCCAAGCCTTAGCTCTGGGACCTTCCTGCTGCACGGGGTACTCAAGGCCAGGGTCCAGCCTGAACTGAACATCTACACTGCAATTAAACAGCCCCGTGCCTCAGACTTGCAGAGCTCAGGCTAATGGGCATGAGCGGCATGGGCATACTGTGATGGAGAAATCTTGGCTCCATTGACATTTATGGAAGCGATGTCCCTGATTCCACGGAGCAAGGATTTCACCCTTAGAAGCCTAAGTTTCACTGACTTTCAATGAGACTTAGTTCCATTTTCACAAGGGATTTAGGCTCCTAAGCCCAGATCCTCAAAAATACAAAGGTGCCTAACTCCCTTGAAACCTGGCACCTCAGTACCTTTGAGGATCTGGCCCTAACAGTCTACAAAAATCCCTTGTGAAAATGGAACTTGGTCACCTTTGACTATTTTACCCAAATGAAGTTAGTTACTCTACAACAAAGCCTCCACAGTGAAAGCAATTAGCCAGCAGAATGATCTGCCTTAGGGAGGTCACTAAGGCACTTTCACAAGAGGTGTTTCAGTGTAGGATGAATTAAACATTTGAGGGACCAGTGGAGAGGAAAATCCTGCTCCGTGCGGGACTTGTAAGGACCCAGGAGGCAATTTCCAGCTGTATGACACATCCCATCATGTGAGCTATGCCAGAATTTGTAACAAATCATTATTATTTGATCATTTGGCCTGTATCTTTAATTTTATCCTTCTGTTTTTACTGAGAAAAAGAATCAATGAATATTGGAGAAGACTCTAAATATGACCTGTGTGCCCAGACTGCCAAAGGGCTAAAAAATAAGTTTGGTTGATAGCTGTGTTTGTAAATAGTGATGTAGTCTTGAGAATGGATTTTGAAACCTTCTTTGGTCCTAGTGAAGTAAGTACAGATTGAAATTTCATACGACTTGTTTATACTGCTCTACCTACTATACACTGAAATGTAAGAACAATATTTATAGTCCAGTTTATTTTAGAATTATATGGTTAAAAAGGAGAAAGGCAGCAATTTTTCAGTAATAGTGCCCAGTGATACTGGTAGTTTTACGTCTGATTTTTGTAAGCACGTAATTTTTAAGTGAGGTGAAACTTGGGGGTATGCAAGGCAACTCAGAATCCAGAAAAGGGTACAGTAGTCTGGAAAGTGTGAGAACCCCTGCCTTAGAAGACTAGAGAGAAAGGAAGTTCAGTTTGACCCTGCAAAACTATTGTAAAGAGTGTAAAAGACTTCTGGGCCAGATCCAGTGATGATGGAAGTTATGTGCCAGGTGTAAATGGTCAAGTAGTGAAGCATGCATCACTTTGAATTGGGCCAGATCCTCAGCTGGCATAAATCGATGCATCAAACAAAATTTGGTTTTCCCCAGAATACTAAATCAGTGCAAGTTGCACTCATTTTGTACGTATTAAATGTCACTTGTACTGTGGGGTTGATTTATAACTACTATGCACCTGAGGACATTTAGGGGCAATCCTCACTTAGTGTAAATTCTCATAGTTCCATTGAGTTCAATGGGACGATGTCATGTTACACCAGGGCTCTGCCTCTTTGGAACAATACAAAATAAGTGCAACTTACACCAATTTGGTATCCTGGGGGACTCAATTTTAGTGTAAGTAGGTGCAACTCTCATTTAAGTGATACTATTCTATAGACACTTTTCTGAGATGAAAGGCTCTTGAAAGGCCAGATTCTCCTTTCAAGTTATTTTGGTTCAAATCTGGAGTAATTTACATTGAGATTGGTGGAGTTTTGAGGTTTGTTAGGTGTGAATTATATTGGAATTCAAATACCTGGGACCAGATTCTATCCTAAACGATGGGCCAGGTCCTCGGCTCAAATAAATGGTCATAGATCCATTGAAGTCAATTGGCACCAGTCCATTGAAATGTCCTGGGTAAACTGATATTGATCCACTGAAGTCAATGGTGCAACGCTGATTTACACCCGATGAAGATCCGTTCCTTAATGCTACCCAAAAAAAGTGGCATCTAAAATTGTTTGAATTATGGACGATCAATTGACAGTGATACTGCCAAACCCTTGGGCTTCACAAATTGCTACTGCAATTGCATAAAATGCTTATTTTGTATACTTTTTAACAGGCAGAGCTCTGGTGTAACTGGGCATAGCTCCGTTGATTCAATGGAACTATGAGAATTTACACCAGGTGAGGATTGCCCCTAAATGTCCCCAAATGTGTAGATGTGATCTCCAGAAGGCATTGTTCTTAGTATACAGTGCTCTCATATCATCAGAATGTTTTGTGGTACTATCACTAAAGCCCACATTAAATGAATTAAGAACTGACTGACAGATCTCACAAGTAGTTGTCAATAGGGAATCATCATCAAATAGGGTGGGGGGAGTGTTTCTAGTGGGATTCTGCAGAGACTAGTATTCAGCCCAAACCCCAACATTAGATCAATGATCTAGAAGGAAATATAACGTCAGTGTTGATCAGATCTGTGGGAGGCAGAAAGATTTGCAGAATGGTAAAAAAGGATGGGGACAAGGCAGTGATACAAAGTCATCCGGGCTGCTCGGTAACCTGGGCCCATTCAAACAACGTGTAATTTAATACAGTAAAATGCAAAGATCTTGGCCCTGCAGGCCAGAGCTAAAGGGTGGGGGCTGTACTGGAGTAAGGAGTGACTCTGAAAAAGGTTTTGGGGTCATGGTGAGTAAATAACTGAACATGAGTTCAGACTGTAATGCTGAGGCAAAAGGGTTAATGCAGACTTTTGGAGTATAAACTAGGGAGTGGTGAGCTAGAAGGAAATGTTACCTCCACATATGGTATTAGTTGACTGGTACACACAGATTAATTGATTAAATGGCCAGAAGGAACCACTGTGATTATATAGTCTGATGTCCTGCATAAACAGAACGTCACCAAAATAATTCCTAGATCAGGTCTTTTAGAAAAAAATCCAATTAAAAATATTGCCAGTGATGGAGAGTCCAACATGACCCTTGTTAAATTGTTCCAATGGTTAATTACACTCCCCATTAAAAACTGATGCCTTATCTCTAGGCTAAATTTGTCCAACTTCAACTTCCAGCCACTCAAGCATGTTACATCTTTCTCTGCTCAACTGAAAAGCCCCAAATCAAATATTTGTTCCCCATGTAACTATTTATAGTCTGTAATCAAGACACTTCTGACCTTTCTCTTTGTTAAATTAAACAGACTCAAGAAGCCCAATCTATCAGAATAAGGCATGTTTTCTAATCCCTTCATCATTCTCATGGCTCTTTTCTGAGCCCTCTTCAGTTTATCAACATCCTTTTTGAACAGTAGATCTCAGAACTGGGCACTGTTTTCCAACAGCAGCTGCATCAGTACCAAACAAAGGTAAAATAACCCCTCTACTCTTACTCAAGATTCCCCTGTTTATGCATCCAAGATTGACATTAGCTCTTTTGGCCACATCATTGCAATGGGAGTGCATGGTCTGCTGATTATCCACCATGAACCCAAAAATCTTTTTTGGAGTCCCCACTTTCCAGGCAAGAATTTCCGTGCCACTCCTGTAAGCATGGCCTTCATTCTTTGTTCTCAGATGCATATATATTAAAAGACATATTGTTTGCTTGCTTACCAAGAGATCCCTATGGGACATACTAGAAACATTCCCCTCAACACCCCATTTACAATTACATGTTGAGCCCTACCACTTAGTCAGCTTTTAATCCATTTAAAGTCTATTACATCAACCGTATTACATTTGTCAAGCATACGTGTAATCTCATCAAAAAAGATATCAATTTAGTTTAACGGGATCTATTTTCTATAAGCCTATATTGATTGGCATTAATCATATTACCATCCTTTAATTCTGTATTACTCGAGTCCCACAGCAGTCGCTCCGTTATCTTGTCCAAGATCAGTGTTAGACGGACAGGCCTATAATTATGCAAGTCATCCCATTTAAACTTTTAAAATATTGGCATTAATACTAGCTGTCTCCCAGTCTTATAGAGCTTCCCCAGTGTTTCAAGACTTTCTGTAAATCAACATTAATAGTGTACTTAGAGCCTCAGCCAGCTCTTTTAAAATTCTTGGATGCAAGTTATCTGGACCTGCTGATTTAAAGATGTCTAAGATTTAATTTTCAATTAAATGGACTAGACATCATATCTTTCATAGTCACAATGCTTGCTGGCCTATCTGAGAGGTTGCTTATTGTTGCTGAAGATGTAGCAGATACAGCATGGGGGCAGATCCTCTGATGACATAATACAGCATAGTTCCATTGAAGTCAATGGAGCTCTATAGATTTACAGCTACTCAGGATCTCTGCAGGCTCTGTCTGGATATAATTTTAAAAGGAGAAAGATAGCCCCTGACAAAGGTCATAGCCTCAGCTCCAGCATTAAAAAATATTCTACTGGTATCCTAACCAGTATTTCAAGTGTCAGCAGGGAGAGATCTGTCCCTGAAGGCAAAGTACAAGAAAGTAGCTCTGGCCCACATGCTGGACTCGCATGGATGCTACAACTCAGTGGCATGCATGAAGGTGAATCCCTTAATGCAGCACAAGATCTTGGCCTTCATTTTAACATGACAGCCAGCATTTCATCAGAAGATTTCTAATGACAGCTAGGCAAAGCTGTTCATCTGAAACATTTCTGCAAGAGCAAAACAAATAATAATGCAGATTGGGTTTGACAGAAGCGTTCTGTAAATTCATGTAGAATTTTCTATTCAAAATTATATTTTGTTTCTAAATTTACTTCAATTTCATTAAAAGTAACAAAAAATTAAAAAGCTCAACAATCAAATTTAATGTTTTGAGCAAAACCTTATGTTATGAACTATGATTTATTCCCTCCTTTCCCCCACGAAGTTTCTGGAATAGCCAGTGAACAAAAAACAAAAACAAAACAAAACAACCCCCTCCCAGTTATTAGCACCACCCTATTTCTGATACGATACTGGGCTTGTCCAGGATTTTTCTTGTTTTCTCCTGGGTTTGGCTCAAGTACAAGAGGAGCAGAATAGTTTGACTGCATGATACTTATTGGTCAGCGTATGTTCTGCATGGCAATCGTGAACTCTTTCAAGAAATGAAAGAAGTCTAATGTTCCATTGGAGTGAATAAGCAACAGCACACTCAGTATCGGATGTAGTGCTGTAAGTGATTGGATGAATCTGTGTTTAGAAAGCACTGTAGCAATCAGGTCAAAAGTGACATTTCCACTCAGTCATTATTGAGATACTCAATGACCCTAGATGAGTAAGGAGCCCAAATCCCATTATATTTCAAGGGATATTCTGAATTTATAAACCAATGAGCTATTATACTGAAAAGCATTGCAGGAATTGAGCTAACGTCTTACCATCTCCGGTAAGTGGACACGTTGCATCTAACACAGCTGTCACATGGTGTTCAATACATGATCTAATTAAAAGAAATGGGCAAAGTTGCAGATAGGAGAGAGCCAAGAATTGCAGGATTGTCACCATCTTGTCTGCTGCAGGGCTGCAGCCCTACATGAGGACTTAGGCAACGAGGCGTTGCTGCTTGTTTTGCGAGTTCTTATGTGTTGTTTGCTGGGCACGTGGTATTCGGTCAGTATTTTCTACACTGAGTGATGCTGCAGATAGCAGACCAGATGCTGTGCTGGAAATAACACGCTCTGCCCATCCCAGGCTCACAGCTAAGCTAGTATGAAAGGAAGAGATATAATCAGTTGTTTGTGTGGCCCCTTGTCCACACGAGTGCTAAGATGTATGTGCGGCTGAGAACCTGCCTCTCTCTAGTGGGTAAGCTGTCATAAATATGGAGCACTGCAGTAGAGAGGGCAGAGGATATTCTCCTTGGCAGGGATTATTAGGATCTTTATAACTTTCTAAGAGCCTTTAAAAAAAAATCAATATAGTTATGGCAGATCAGTTAATGCACTGAAGGAAAAACAGATTTACAGTTCCCACTTCTCTCCCCAAGACAAAACAAACCCATCGATCATTAACCCATGGATCATTATGGGTTCAAGCTAAAACAAGGTAGAGTGTTAGATTTTCAAAAGTGCTCACTACACACACAAGCTCCCATTGAGAAGAGAGACTTCTTCATTCCTTCCCTCAGCCCCCATTGAGAACAAAAGAGACCCCTCCCTGAGAACAATGGGAGCTTCTGGGTCCTGACCATGGGTATGTCAATGGCTCACCATCTGTAGGGATGAGTTTTCTGCAGCTCCCATTACATTAAGGGTTGCACCATTGAGTGGCCTCTACAGTTCACAGCCACAACGATCGCGTCTTTTCTCTGGCTGGGTTTAAATCCCCACGCTTTGGGAAAGTAGCTCTCCAGCTACTGCCCTTGGAGGTTCCCCCAAGGTTTTCAAACTTCAGGCTGTGAGGCCTCTAAAACAAAGTCTTAATCAGGGCCCATTGGGTCCCATGCACAGTGTCCCATACCTCCCTCCAAAGAGCCTGACTCCAGCTGTTCTCAGAAGGACAGCCCGAGATCTCCCAGGAAGGAGTTCTGCATTGGTGAAGCCTTGTGTTTCCCGCAGCAGTCTGAGCCCATGCTCACTTGTGAGGCAGCCAGTGAGGGAAAACTGCCTTTAATCCCCAGGAAGAGGTTACTGAGGAGGCAGCAGCTTAAAGGCTCCATAACCCAGTTCATAGCTGCCTACTCCCTTTTTACTGTAAAGGACTTTCTCCTCACACAGACAAAAGGGCTGCCCCAGAATCAGCTTTAGACATTCCTCTCCTTTAAAAGACTGGGACCCAGCTGTACCAAACCAGCCTTGAAGGTGCAAACTCCTGCTCACACACAGGCCCACTACGCTCTCAGACTGCGTATACACTTAGAAATTAA
>ML685839.1:10610015-10625271 GCA_007922175.1 Pelusios castaneus | reverse complement strand
CTCAATATTGTATTGATGGCCTAACTTTACACACCCATGCTTGAAAGCAGTCGCCTACATTTTTAACAATATATTTTCTCTTAACAATATGTGAGACTGTACCATGAGATACTATCCATCCATGTACACGTTTTAAAGATCTGGACTATGAAACAGACTGAATGGAAGGACACTGCAGTCATATGTTCACCTGCGGTAGCTCAGAAAAACTAATACACTGGTGCTTTTCCAGGGACTTTTGGTGGGACTCTCTAGGGGATACAGCAATATAAATAATAATTATTAAAAATCTAGTGTAATAATTAAATCGCCATTGCAATGAGTGTTTTGATTAAAGATATCAGTTGAGATTTTCCAGGCTGATTAGGATATTCATTTTAATGGAAGTTGTACAACCAAATCCCCATGAGTGGCTCTGGAAATCAATCTTTACTTTCATGTTAAGAATTACATTCCACTTCCATCCCCAGTACTTATGTAGTATTGATGATTCCTACATGGAGCCAAATAAAGTAAGATGCTGATGTGAATCATCATTATCTGCAATGCACATTCTGGAATGATGCAACATTTAAGGTCTTCATCATCTTTTAAGCAATAATATTTACCTATGATACCAGTGATGAAGGGGGACAATGGACGATGGTCATCAGCCTTTTAAGGAATAAGGAAGCCCATATTTCAGGTCTGATCCTGCTCATGCACCAATTTCACACTGGAATAGCTCCACTGCATTCACAAGAGTGACACTTGATTTATGCCTAAATGAGATTAAAATCAGGCCTCTCATACCAAACAAATCAGGAGCATTTACTGTCTGAATCCAAAAGCCGCTAATCTAGATATTGTAGTTATTGCAAAGGGCTGAGATTTTTCAAAGCTGCCTAAGTGTACCACACTATAGGCCCTAGTTTTTATACCTGTTTGCCTTTCCCATTGGATCTTACAAAAAGATTGGAGTCAAATCAGAGAGAGAGAGAGTGTAACAAAAAGCAGTGATCCAAAGGAATCGTTGAAACCTTGTTGACTTTCAAGAAGGACTTGTACAATAGGCTAAACTTTGGGCTCTTGATGTGAAGATAAGCAAATGAAATCAAAGTCAACCAAAATAAAATACTTCTAACAAGGGCTCTCGATCAGGTTCCTCCAGGTCCTTGTTTGATTAGTTGCCAGCATAATTTGATCAGATGGACAAGGTCATTGCTCTCCTCATCAAAAGCAGCATTCACCTTCAATCTGAAACTGATTTGAACACTCCTCAACAGGAGTCTGATGCTGGCTTTCAGAGTCCCCCTCACCTGCTCATCATTGAAACCTCTGAGTTCCCGTGCCTCGTTTTCCTTTCCATTAAAGTAGCCCCTTTTTGACTATAATCAATTCCCTCGCAGGATTTCAGAATAATGAGCTCTGTCCATGGGCCGAGTATTGCTTCTTACATAAAGAAGCATCTAAGCCTTGCTTAAATCAGGTGAAACTCAGTTGCATCTGTTTAAACTGGTGTTGAATTGGGTCCAAAGGTGTTTACAGTCTCTGATTCCTAAACAGATTTTATTTTGCAGATTTTACAGTAGGATTAATTCCATTATTTTCTGTTCAGTTCCTAGAAGAAGAAAAGGCTGAGCACATGCTTGATGTTCAAGTCCCAGTCAAAACTTCTATCACAAAGCATACAATTCCTCCTAGAAATCCCCTCTGTTCTCTGGGATTGTGCCCACAAAAGCTCATGTGATAAATAAATTTGTTAGTCTTCAAAAGTGCCACAGGACTCCTTGTTTGTTTCCCTCTGTCCACTGCAACCCACCAGCGATAGGGAGGAAAGCATTAAAAGCTGCATTAAATAATGCATTGCAGAGACTCCCTGTAAATGCACAAAAAGTATAGTTACCTAGGCCAGTGGCTGTGTTACAGGCTGACAAGGGACACTTCATAGGAGTAAATGTGTATAGCTTGTCTTATAGAAAATTAGCCCTCTCTGGCATAGTCACTGCTGTCTAAATCTCACAGTGGCAGAGCAGAGAGGGATAAAAAGGAGAAAGAAATATCGTAGCTTATCTGATCACTAGGGTGAGTCTTTTAAAGCATTCAATGTTGGCCTGATGCTGAAGTTAATGGTAATGTTCCTGCTCTGACTGGCTCCGCCACATGACCCACAATTTCTTAGGACACAGGAGATAGTTTCGGCAGCCTGCATTGCTGTCAGGAAGGGTTTCATGGTTCTCTTTCAGCCCACGGCTATGTATAAAATGAGGGTACCAGGTAATTCGAAATTTACAAGTACTGCCATTCCATTTGGCAAAGATTCAAGACGGTGGCTCGGAGATGTGGTTGGTGAAAATTAAAAGGTGCTTTCAATATAGGAAGGGTGATTTTTGTAACTCATTGTCTGTCTACACTGCAATTAAAAGCCTGCAGCTAGCCTGTGCCATCTACTTTGGGCTTGTGGGACTCCACCTAGGACCTGTTTAATTGCAGTGTAGACAGTGTATGTAGGCGCCTCAGTCATGGACCAGGAGCCAATTGTGCTAGGCACTGTACAAAAAGATAATATTAATCAAAGAAACAACAGTTATATCTGTGCCTGAATATTGTCAGATCATCATTTCTGCTATTCTGTTCGTATCTGCTACTGCCCCAAGTACTCCTATGCTGAAATCCTTATCCTGGCTCCCTACTGACTCAGTTCTCTCTGGTCTTCCCACATCTCCAGCATCTTCACAACCAACATGGGGCTGAGTAGTCTTTTCACACTCACACACATCACTCCTATTCTCACACAATACCACTGGTTCCCCACAGCCACCTAAAAACTGAAAACCAGCTCCATAGTAATCATTATACCTAACCCTGGGAAAGTGCTTTTCATAAGTGTATGGAAAGTGTTTTACAAAAGCATCATGATTTCCATTTTAGAGATGGGGAAACTGAGGCACAGCAAGTGACGTGTCTTGCCCAAGATGATCCAGCAGGACATCCCAAGAAGAGAACTAGAGTGTTTTAAGTCGCAGGCCAGTGCTCTGTATGCTAGACCACACTGCCCCCCTATGGGGTTTTCCCCTTTCTTATCACACAGATTTCATGCAACCACTCCCCACCAAGCTCTCTTTACCCTCCAGTCATGTTATTGCTGTCCCTTGTTGCAATTTGGCCATAGCTGGTGAAATTATTCTCCTCTGCTGCACCTGGTATTTGGAGTGGCCTTTGTACTTCCTTACCATCTGATCAGCACCCTGTATCAAATCTTCAGACACATTTCTCCCATGTTTCTGCCCCTTAATTTTGATCCCCCTTTGCTGTTCTTTGGGAGTTATTGTAATATTTAATACTGTATCTGGAGATAAAGTAAAATACCCTTATTTTATTACACAGTCATTTTTACTTTAGGGAATCACATGTGCTTTAAAAACTAGTTATTTCTACCTTAGGGGTCTTTAATTTGAAATCGACCCTTCATTCAAATAATTGATACTCAGGCCTCAGTAATTCAGGAACCAAGTTAGCGATCAATGTTACCCAAAAGAGCCACAATAGCGTGAATTCATGGTTTCATTTATGGTAGTATTATATGTTCATATTTAAACAGTGTGATGGGAGAAATATTTCATTTATATATTATTCTCAAAGCAAAATGACTGACCAGCTATGATTTTTTCAGCTATAGTTGGTTAATAACATAGTAAACGAATGCTGATTGGTTAATAACTTAGATTGGTTAATAATTAAAGATACTGTTTTAATATCATGTGATACAAAGAACCGCAGGAGCCACATTAAAGACCCATGTGTGGCTCAGGAGTCTTAATTTAAATCAGAGACATTCAGACTAAGTCTCATTTCAGAGCAATGCACTAGTCTACAGAATAATGGCATGTTCTGTATAGATGCAACGATCAGCGACACTGTTATGCGTGTTTTGCATTTGTATCACAAACACGCCTCAGCATTTAAAACATCTGCCCCACTCCAGCGGGGCCAAAGTTATTATGTAATGACCTGCATTATCTTGTCATCTTATTATTTTGCTTTTGTGTTACATCAATCTAGGCTAAGCTGAAGCCTTTATTCATATCCTCAAGCAACCTTTAATACCAGTTACCACAGCGAGGTCTGGGGCCAACTTCTGCTCTCATTTACTCAAAAATAAATACCAACAAAAAGTTGGGCTGCTTATGTCCAGAGCACATGGACTATTTTTTCCACATTTTTCACCCAATGAGATCTGAAGGTTAGAAGAATAATACAAAAAGAATTATGCAAAAGGGAACTAATATGAAAGATATTTTAACCAAAACCAAGAAGTACTCAAGTACAAGGCACATGTTAAGAGGCAATTGAGTGTTAGAATTTTCATTCCTGAATAAGGATTCAATTTTTTGAGAACTTTTCTTTGGATTTTAGTATATTTTATATTTAAGACAAAGGAGTTAAAGAAGAGAAAGGGCTTGCAACTACGGAGAAATGGACTCTGACTGCATATAAGAACAAAAGGAGCTGGGACACATTGGTATCTTTGGTGGATTCAGTGATATACGACACTGAAATAAAAAATGAGAGTCCTGTGGCACCTTATAGACTAACAGATTTCCTTTGGACATGTTTTACATCTCCAGAAATCTGCAAAATACACTAAGTAACTGGTGTGCCTGCATATATCTGGCAAAGGAGATTGAATATGCTGCATTTCCTTAAAGTTGGTTAGATTCTTAGTGAATATTCTAATATAGACACACTTATAAATGTATTTTATGCTCCATGCCTTCCAGGGTGACCAGATAGCAAGTGTGAAAAATTGAACAGGGCGTAGGTAGTAATAGGTATTTATGTAAGACAATGCCCCGAATATCAGGACTGTCTGTATAAAAATCAGGTCATCTGGTCACCCAAACACCTTCACATTTTGGCTGGATCATCCCCACTATCTATTTCATAATTCATTATTTCACATCCTAGAAAAAAAGGCCTTATTTGTTTATTCCATAAGAAAACTTCCTATTGGAAATTAGAAACCCTTTAATAATCAATGGAGAAACCACCTGAAATTATATTATATTATATATATATCAGTGTAAATATCCCATAGGATTCTAGAAGGTTTTTTGGGGATATTTGATAATGCCAAAGTTGTCTTTGGTTTTCTTAATACTGTCTTGGTTTATAAGTTTGCCTGTCATACTGAGTGCTATCTGAATTCACAATACAAATAAATAATACATGGATGTACAAGAAAGAAAAAAGTTGGGGAATTAAGAACATCTGATGATTAAAAAAAGAAATATGAGGAAGAGAGAAGGGACCTATAAAGAATAGGCAGATTCAGTTAAAGCATACAGAGAAAATTTAAAGGCAGCAAATACATAGAATGAATTAATGATAGCCTAAGGCGTTAAGGGCTTCTACAAATACATCAAGGGACAAAATACTAGAGAAGCAGCAATATGATGGGAAGAGGAATGAAATTAATGATGATTCAAGAATGCTGTGCTACTGAACTGTTTTAAGAATACTGCTCTTAACAAAAGAAATATAACAACGATGTGCAGAGAATTAGGGATTGGTGGAGACTTGGTAACATCTGTTTATATAATGAGGGAAAAGGAGTATTTTTAGAACAGTCAGGGAGGACTGGAGAAAGGCCTGGACAAATCCCAACAATATGAATCAAGTAATAACTGTTTGTGTAAAGTTCAGCCCTCTGCCCAAGCAAAGGAGGGAAGTAGAAACAAAATCATTCAGACAAAAATCACCCTCTAAAAACTTAAACACATAAAACCTTCTGAGAGAATCTAAAAAAAAAAAAAAAGTGGGGAAGAAAGGGAGGAAGCAATAAATGTGGCCAGCAGTGCTCAGAGTCAAACTCCTTAACAAACAAATAAAACAAACACTTTTTTAAAAATCCAAAAGCTGCTGTTTAAAAGTGAGAAGTGATGTGCTGAGACAGATTTTGAGGAAGAGCAAGTTCCACACCTACTGGGACCCAACACAGCAAAAGCCTGATTGCCCATCCAATTGAGATGCAATTAATATTACGATAGCACCTCGAGACCCTAATCAAAATCAGGATCCCATTGTGCTGGGTGCCACACAAATACATGGGCTGTGTGTACCCTAAGCACCAGTGGCAGCAGTGTGTAACGTATGTGTAGCTGCACGCCGCAATGAACAGCATCGACACTGTGTTGTGTAGCTATGTGTGCCAGTGAAAGGCTCTGGGAACGGGGAGGTGGTGGTACACTGCACATCTAAAAAATAACAGCATGGAAGGGGAGGCAAATCTTGGGTGAGCAGAGTGTTCATTCACATATAAATCCTCACCCTTCAGGCATGTCTTTACTCCACTCATCTAAGCCATGCCTCACCAGCTACCTGGCTTTTTATATCTGTACTAGTGGGGTTATACTGTATGTATCGGCTATGTTGCCAAAAGAGGTATGCAGAGCAGACGTACCCACAGAGGGAGACATTCCCTTCCCCAAAGAGCTTATACCTACATAGACAAGACAAAGGGTGACGGGGAAAGAGAGGCCCAAAAGGGGAAATGACTTGCATCAGGTCAATGGCAGAATCCAGCTCAACTGGACCCCAGTCCTGCACCCTATCCAGCAGGCTGCACTGAAGGCAGAGTGCGTGAGGGAATGGGAGAGGAACGTTCGGTGTCTGAGAACAGACAGCCTGAGCACCACACTCCAACAAGAGGTTCTCAGATACACTCAGGTCCTGCACCTTAAAGGGCTTTAAAAATCATCAGTGTCAAATTACAGGTTGTAGCACTTTACCATGGAAACAGTGAAGCCAAGTGATTGAGCACAGGACGGCTGAGGAGACTGGGAAATACAGGATGCCATAGAAGGGCAGTTCTTCCCAGGATGCACGCTGCTGCCGCCGACTGATTTTAAATTAAAATTCCCCTGAGCCAGTAGCATCACAGTGCGTTTCTACTGCCCCAGGTCTCCAAAGGACTTTAGGAATGTTAATGAACAAAGCCCCCAGCCCCCACTGAGAGTAGTAGAACAGTAAATATTGTCTGTATAACCCACACCAGGAGAGTGGGATTCAGTTTCTCTTCAGTGGCTGGTGCACCATATATAGAAATTCAAGTCCATAACCTTTGAGTTCAGGAGGCCAGTTAATTAGTTGGAGGTTTATGTATTGGAACTAGAGATCCCAGGTATAATTCTCCATGCCATTCCCCTGCCAAACCCATCCAGGGGCAGTGTGTTACAGATGGCGAAACAGAGGCAGAGAGCTAGGCCACAATCACACCGGAAGCCTGTTTGTAACAGAGATTAGCAGGCTGCCCTTCCTGTCAAAATAGCCATGGAAGGGGTCTGGAGGGGAGGAAGTCTCTCTGAAGATCCCCTTCATGGAATTTTTCATTGGAGAGGTCTGGTGAGGGGCCATCACACAGCAGCTCTGCCCTCAAGGCTTGTGGGTCCCTCACAATCTGTGACTCACAGGGGATTCACAAGATGACAGGGCCATCCCCCCCAGGCCTGTGCTTTATCGCTAGTAGAGGTGTGAAGAGTGCTGCTCCGATGGGGCTGCTCCACATGGCAAATGGTAGCCGCAGCTGCCTCTGTAGCCCAGAGCAAGGTGTTCAGCCAGAAGTCAGCAACAGGCCAAAATATCTTCACCATTTCTACTGACTAGTGCTAGTATTTGTGTGTGCCTCAGACCTTTTTCCTTGAGGCAGGCCTAATGCCCCTCCCATAGCATGCAGGGAACTATCATTCCCAATATGGGGTAATGGGCAAAGTCGCACATAGTCTCTTCTGGCAGAGCTGAAACACAGCCCTGTTTCTAATATGACAAATGGGAGTCACACCCACACAACGTTTTAGAATGAATAGGGCAAACCACGTTGCACAGAAAGAGCCAAGATTAGAACCCAGAAATTCTGATTCAAGCTGTTCTACTGCTGTCTGGCAAATGACTAGGTAAAGCACTGGCAAAAACCGAGAACTGCATCCCTCCACAAGGCTAGCCCATATATAGGATAACAACCTACTGTTGCTGCCAGTTACTCATTTGTTTCAAATGAATGCAGTCTGTGTTGTAGACATAAAGGTCCTGCATTCAGACTGTGAATCACAACCACAATCAATGTGGTCCTACATAACAGAATTACTGTTTTACAGTTTTCTTCATTAAAAAATAGGAAAGTGCGTTAAAAAACTATGATAAAGGCCATTAAGGTCGCAAAGTCAAGCATTGTAAGGCTTGGAGATGCCAGTCTTAAGGTTGACTGTACAGCCTTATGATGTATGCATAATGATGCAGTCTTTAATTATATAATCGCACACTAACTTTTCCATAGCACCCCTGCTTGACTAGAGCATACAGTGACTGAAGCAAAGGGTTGCACAGGCCCTGGAAGGCTGCACCATGTACCAGCCAGCCCCCCCCCCAGCCAGAACAAACAGATGCTGGCCTGCCCTCTGGCTCCAGGGCCCTGCCCCCACCCCCAGCGCTGGCAAAGCAGGAGTGCTTGCTCCCCCAAGCACCGCTGGTGCTGAGTGGAGCATGCGGGGCAGGGAAAACTGGATTATTGCAGTGGTTTTAGGATCTGGAACCTGGGGCCCCCCTTTTAGCTGGGGTCTGGGACTTCAGCCACTTTAGACCCTGCTATGATCCAACCCTGACAATAACACAATCTGCACAAGGGATTGAATGGTGGTTTCACCTCACGTCTGGCGTCACTTTTGAGTGATTGACTTTTCAACTTCAATATTCTTCTAAGAAATTTTTTTGGATGCAAGTTTCAAGGCAGCCACTTAAAAAAAAAATTAATTCCCAACAGTGTGGGCCAGATTTGTGGTCTATAGAGAAATAGCTCTATCTCACTACCAGTCCCCCAGACCAGAAATTATAACCTCCTATCATAGAAAAGGTACCGCAAATTAGCTCATTGAGACTTAATACGATGGAGTTTTCAGGACATTAGAGTGTTAAGAAACTAAAAAGTCGTCTCTGGTGACCAAGGCACTTCAGTATGTTAAGAGTAGTTTTTATTTAAAATAATATATATTTTAATCTGTCCCCTGTCTCACCTCTTTTCCCACTCGAAGGCTTCTGCAACAACAACAACAAACCCCCCTGACAGCCTGATTAGACAGGCCAACCATTTGTGACACCAACAGCTGCCTCGGCAATTCGCCAGGAGCACACAGACTCCCAATTGCATGGAAATTTACATACTTTACTAATAAAAAAATTAAATGAGCACAAACATATGGACACAAATCCCAACTCAATGGACGATGTGATAGCTGGGATATGTTGCTGGCCTCCAGGTTGAGACGGTGCCAGCAATTGTGCAACACTGAATGGACACAAAATCTAATAAAGGAGGACTGTGCTATCAAAATATGAACAGCTACATGAAGGCATAGTTTTGAGAAAAAAAAATTCTCAGCTCCATAGTTCTTGGAACAGCTAGGTCTGGCGAACACAGAAGGAGAAGATGTGCTTGACTCTGTCCTAAGTTATACACAAGAAAGCCTAGTTTAATAAAGCTATAGGGCCACAAAGATGGTAAGGTCAACACTGTTGTGGACAGGGGAATTTTGAAACACTAGCACAGGGTGTGTTTGCTCCCTGCCACGTCCAGCTAAAAGCCAAGGAAGAAGCTAAAGACAAAAGTGCTTACAAATCTGAGTGGAGGTTTCTGATAAAACTATAACAGAGCTGTGCTTACCTCTAAACAAGGGAAGCATGATAGAACAGGATAGGCACAAGAGTTTATTGAAGCCTTAGAAGTAGCCTTCAATAAATGAAAATCCAGTTCAGGGGAAACTGACAGAAAACAACTTAAATTATGGCAGGTAAAATGTAAGGCAGGCAGAGTGAATTTGAGAAGATAATAGAAAAAGATATTGGTCCAGCATATCAGAAGAGGGCAACTTACAAGAAAGTCAGTGGGTTGGCTGAGCTATGAGAGAGTAAGAGAATCAAAAGGGATTTTTAGACATGACAAAGAAGCTAAACAATGTCCTTGCACAGCTGTTCACCTCCCAAGGCATTGGTGGAGACATCTGACTCTGAGCCACTCTGCAGGCAATGAAGCTGTGGTACTGTCCCAGAGTGAGATGGCAATTATAAGAGGTGCAGAAGCAGTCTGACAATTTAAATTGCAATAGGTCACCAGGCCCAGATGGCCAAGAGTTCTGAAGGAATGCAAGATTGAAGTGGCTGAGCTATTAATGGAAATATGCAATCTCTCATTACAATCAGCTACTACAGTGAAGGGCAGAAGTGTACCTATCTTTAAAAAAGTACTAGGCCTGATCCTGAGAATTACAGAGCAGTGATTCCTTTACCTCAGAATCAGGGAGTGTAACTGGAACAGTAATTAAAGATAGATGTAAAAGCATCCATGATATTGCTGGCTTAAACAAGCATAGCTTTTGGAAGTAAAGAATGTGTGGCTCCAATCTACTAGGATTCTTTGAGCATGTTAACAAAAGATTGGATAAAGGATGGCAGGGTGATATAATTTATTTGGATTGCCAAAACCAGACATTACCTATAATTGCTCAGGACAAGCCCTAGTGCACAGTTCAGTGAAAATATGTGCTCAATGTGCAGTGATCATCACAACAAAGCAGATAAGGGGTTACTCTGCATTAAGAAAAGAGAATTATTATGGTCTGTCTATTAATTTGTACTGCAATCAAGCATAGAGGCCCCAGACTGCAACTGAGCTCCTATTGTGCTAGGGACTGAATCTCCATATAGTGAAAATTCAGTAGCTGGCCCAAAGAGCTTATATTCTAGGTCAGAATATCAACCCTGCAAAGATTTATTTTTCTTAGGTACTGATATAGCTCCCAATTACCTTAGCATCCAAGGGCTTCACAATCTTCAATGTATTGATGTACCCGCATACCTCTGAATACTCCCAATGAAACTAATTTATACACTAATTTGCAGGGTCAGGGTGTAAGTAGAATACTGAAATTTTAGTAATGCCATTGGATAGATCAATGGAGCACTCTCGACTTGAATATTGGGCTTCATGCTGCTCATGCTAACTCAAAAAAATTGCCCTCGTAGCAGAAAGAGTAAAGGTCCTGACTGAAAAGGGCAAAGGAAATGAAAGACTTCCAAGATCAGAAACAAATTCAATGGGGAGAGGGGCTACTGTGGAGGTACGGATGACTCACAGAAGAGAAACTGGTGCCATCTCATACTATCTGAATGGAAGCACCCAGGGGAAGTAGAAGTTAAAAACCAGCATGAGGAATTTAAAGACCCCACACAATTCTACTACATGACAGTCAAGGCCAAACAGAATATTGAAGCAAAGAGTTGTAGGGTTTTTTAAAAGATTAAACTTGTATATGGGGCTACACTGTCTGTTTGGCACAGTCCTGTGTTGAGGCAGGTCAGACCTGCACCATACCACTGGAGGGAGGGGAAAAGCAGTGAAGGCATGGACAGAAACGCTTCCCACAGTTCAACCCATGTAGCTGCTATGCCTCTGGCCTGATACTTTGGCCCCAGTGAAATCAAAGGGAGCTTGGCCATTGACGTCAGTAAAGCCAGGTGTGCTGGTCAGCACATTGAGGAGTGAAGTCATAACTAGGTCTATTTCCCACCCCCTGCAGCACTCCCATGGGAACCTCTTAATAATAAGCCTGCAGCTCCCCAAACAGAGGCTGCAGTTCTGCCTGGCCCATATGTACACTGCCAAGGGCATGGAGGAGGCTCATCTTCCTCCCCCATACATTGAGAGCCCAGCCCAGTTAGATCCATTGATAACAAGGCCATCCACCGTTACCCTAGACGAGATAAGCACACGTACAAACGGCAGTGTAATGTCAGCTCTCATGCGGCAGGTCACGGTGCAGCCACTCAGAGTTGGGCAAAGATTTTTTGATGCCTGGTTTTGTTTTTGTTTTTTTCTCCCTCCATCTAAAAAATGCATTTTTCGGTGCTTCAAAACTATTCGCAAATTCAGGCAAAATTCTATCAGTAGTTTCAGTGAAGGGAAAAAAAAAAAAGCTGAAAAAGTCAAAATATTTTGTTTAACTTTTAAAAAATGTTTTGTGTGAAAAAACACAAATAAGGTTGAAAAACAAAACAAAACACCAAGAAGATGAAACATCTGGAAATGCAAGTAGTCTGTAGTTTGGACTTTACTGCTTTATACAGATTTTGAAAGCTTTAGTTGTGTACTTTGTCATGTTAGATTAAAGATTCCTACCCACTTTACATAACTCTAGCTCTGATTTTTCTGTGAAAGAAACAAATACAGTGTGCGATATTTTATGAAATCATAGAATGGAAGAGGTGTTAAATACAGACAAATTCAAGAAGGTCTTTACTTACTGGGAATCTGCTTCTCTGTTTTAGAAGATCAAAATGAGCAATGGAGAATTAAAAAATAAAATGTCTTTCTGATCGGTCTGGGTTATCTATGTCACCATCTTCCCCCACCCCCAAAGTTTCCCAGCAGGGTGAAAACCAAAGGCGCCTGTATAGAGAACTGTTGAGGAACTACAATCGCCTCGAACGTCCTGTACTGAATGACTCCCAACCTCTTCTTGTTGAGCTACAACTTTCTTTGCTGCAGATAATTGATGTGGTAAGTCAAAAGCAATTGTGCCTCTTGGGCATGGGTAACAAATTCAGCTTCTTTTGCTAGTAGTATAGGAGCTGCATATTTCCTCTTCACCAGGCTACTAGAGAATGGAAATTGAGAACAGAAGGCTTTGGATTAGGTATTTTGCATGCTCACCCATGGGCGTGTCACTTTAGAATACTGAATACCACTCTAAATGCACAGCTGTCTCTGACACAGAAGCATGAGGAATGCATTGATTAATTATGTAGCCTTTTAATGACTTTCCATAAAAACACATTGTAGGTGTAAAGAGATTATGAACCATGTGTTACTACAAACTACAATCATATGCTATAACCAGAGCCAGCTACAAAGCTATACTTATGGACGTGGTGCTATTTCTAAAACCATTCCTGAGGACTAGTGTGCTGTACGATTGTAAATGGGTTCGACCGTACGAGGCAACACACAACAGTGTCATTGGAACAACTTTTTTAATGCTGAGAGGCAATGAATCAAACTGCAAGTCCTGTATAGGGCAGAAACCACTTCAAACCAGGCTGCCGTCCTCCCAGCACCCAATACACAGTGTCACCAGTTTGCAGGGGCAGCAGTGCCCGTCTGTCTGAAAGACCTGACCCCCCAATCCCTCTGCCAAAAAGTCAGGTGGAAGCAGCAGTGGCTTCTTCCTTCTTCCCCAGTTCCACTGTCTTGTGAGCATGTGAACGAGTGGGGGTGGAGGGGAGTGCAGGGTGCGGTCAGTGAGCGTGTGCAAGATGCGGAGCGTGAGCAGGGTGCAGGGTTACGGCGGCAGGTTGCAGCTGAGCAGGTGGTGGGTGCAGAAGTAACAAGAACCCCTCCCCTTGTGTGTCACTGGAAGTGGGGGTCAAAGCTGGGACTGAGGGAATCATAAAGCCAGAGCTTGTGCTGCAAGCTCTAGTGGGCTTTGCTCTGTTAGCCAAGGCTGTGCCTAGAAAGGGACGAAGTCTCCTAACAAGCTAAAGAGGGCAGCTGTTCTCTGTTCAAGTACTGACTTCTCCATCTGGCTTGTGATGACACTGGCCTCGCCCTTGCCCCAACTCCCTGTTGAGGCGGGGGCAGGCAGTGAGCCCCCATGGAGCTGGCTCAGGGGTGCGTGCGGGATCGTGACAGATTCCAGCCCAAGGTCCTCAAATACTCACATGCCCTCTCATAGAACAACTGCACTGAACCTCTGCCAGGGGGCCTTGCAACTTTGCAGGATATGCCTTTAGCATGCTAAATAATCCAAGTCAAAATCTCCTCCCACTGTGAGCAGGGTTTCATTGTATAGATCAGCAGCAAAAACTCCAGAAATAGTCTTATCCTGGCCCTATACCTACAATACACCATATCACCTAGATGACGGACTACATATGGAGTGTCTACCCACCACACTCCATCCTCTGGGACTCTGAGGTGTGGCTTGGCTTTGTCCTCCTGCAGCCACCTCACACCACCTTCTTTTTTATTATTATTGGTTGCCATTTTTATACAACAGCTATTGAGTTTCTTGGCTTCTTTCCCACCAACCTAACAATGACACTACACTGTTTTAAAAAATCATCCATCTTGTCCTCTAACCCAGTGTTTCTCGATGGACTGACACCGCCGATCCTGGAGATCTCCCTGACTCAGTTTAGGAAGCCTAAGGTTTCCCTGACACAGTGTAAGAAGCTGGTCTTTGGTATCAAAAAGGTTGAGAAACACTGCTGTAGCCCAAGGGCAACTTGGGGAGAATGGGAATTGCATAAAACCAGGTTTTGGGGGAGTGACAAAAACTGAGACCCCTTTTGGCAAAAGGTTTTTAAAATGCCTAGATGGAAACTTTCTTTGAGAGCATTTCTTTAAGCACTTTATCTCCCTGATGTCATCCTGTCTGTTCCAGTGAATTTAATTTCTATATCCCTTTTCCATGAGCCAAAGTAGGAAAGATTTATTTTATAAAAAGAGGTCAGCTAAGCAGTTATATGCTTTAGAAACAAAGCTTTTGCTCTTTGTCTAATGCTACAGATGTTGTGGGTGCATTAGCTCTTATCATTATGACCTATTCCCAGACAAGCATGCCGTAAGTCCAGTATGCAGTTTCTGCAGCACTGATCATTAGAAAAGGTTCACAGATACAAATAATCCTAAACTTGTGGGGCATTCAGGTCCTGAGACACCCACATGGCATCCATTCAATTAAAACTGAAACAACTCTAGGCTGGCATGATGGTAGCAAAAGATCAGGGTTTAGAGAATACTGGAACCCCTGCTTTTACACATGAAATGAAGATTATGTCATTCAGATCCAAAAAAGATTTCCCTCCAAACACATTACCAAACTCATCCATTTCATTCTTACCCAAAACAAATTTTACATTCAACAAACACACACTTTGTTCAAACTGTAGAAACAGCCATGGGTACTAGGATGGTTCTCCAATATGCCAATCTATTCGTGGGCCACCATAAGGAAGAATTTATGGAAAAAATACACATGAAACTGGTGATACATCTGAGAAACACTGATGATATTTTCAGCCTCTGGAAGATGACCTAAGCTTCTTCAGAATTCCAATATAATTTCAACCACTCAATATTATCTTTAGAACATGCCAGCACCAGCAACAACTTCTTGGATTCCATGATCAGCTTCAACAATGGAACCCTACATACAAAAATATAAGGTAT
>ML685839.1:10583423-10610005 GCA_007922175.1 Pelusios castaneus | reverse complement strand
ATATATATATATATATATATATATATATATATATATATATATATATACACACACACAAATCACCACACTTCCTCCACAGATCCAGCAACCACTCCATACACTAAGAAACCTGTTATCTATACGCATGCCTCAGATACCACAGAATATGCTCAAGGGAGAAAGTCTGGGATCTATACCTTAACATACTTAAACCACCTTCAATTAACAAGGACATTGCACCAGAGAAGTAGATTGCATCATGGAATGGATTACACTAATTCCCAGAGAGAATCTGCTTCAATACAGGAAAACAAAAACAAAAAAACAATTAAAAAAAAAAAAAAAAAGCCAACTGACTACAAACCACTAGTTTTTATCCACCACCCCATACTGGAACCCTTATAGGACTTCAAAGAATTTCAACCTATACTTAATAGGGACGACATCCTAAAACAGATTGTCAATCCCTTTTTCTGGCTTTGATAGAACCCTGCCCCCAACCTTATCCTGGTCATTACCAGATACAAACTACACACAGACCAGAACTCACCAACTCAAATGGCACCAGACCCTGACATAACAGAGATAAAACATGCAGCTACGGTGATCCATACCCGCTCCAACACAGCTTTCAAGACACATGGATCATACACTGACCTAGCACAGTATGTGGCGTACCTAATTCAGTGTATCAAATGCTCCGACAACAACATGGATGAAACCAGACAATCACTATGGTCTCAACTGATGTCACATAGAAAAATGTGAAAAGACAAAAGCCCTGTCACACGTGTGTGAACGCTTTTCACAGAATGATCACTCCATATCCAACCTCACAGGCTACATCAAAAGAGGACCCTGGCAGTTTAAGTTAATAGCTCTGCTAGATACCAAGGATCATGGACTCGGTAGAGAAACTGGTTTTGTCTCATTACAACAATCTGCAGCCCACAAACCTTTGTCCTTTGTCCTATGAATGCAGAAATGTTAACTGCCCAATGTTAATTGAATGGTTTCTTGTAACATGCGTTAACTCTTTCTTCCACTTGTATTTAGCTGTGACACTGATTGCCAATCCCATACCTGAAGAAGAGCCCCATGGAGTGCAAAAGCTTGTCTCTTTCACCAGCAGAAGTTGGTCCAATTAAAGGTTACCTCACCTCTCTTGTGTCTCACACAACAAGCACACAGTCAATCCCCTCAAAGAGCTTACAGTCCTAACTATAATGCTGGCCAGTTGGCAGAGGGGATAGAGAGCAGCCAGATGGTCATTTCTTTTCTTCTCTGGCCTTTTCACTATGGTACTGAGTCGCTCCTACTCCCGCCACTTCCTCCTCCCACTGTTGAATGGTTTATTTATTTTTTGGAAGGAAAGGGCATCATAAACATATTTTATTTTTATAATAGGCAGCCTGCATGGTTCAGTGGCTGTCTCTGGACTAGGTCCCCAGAGACCTCGGAGTCTATGACCAGTTCTATCATTCAACTACTGTGTTCCCTTGGGCAAGCCACGTCCTCTCTGCTCTTGTCCCTGCTTACCCTTGGTCTGTCATATTAATATACTATGTGCTGAGCACAGCAGTGCCTCAGTATTAGGGCTACTGCTGCTGCTAGTGAATTGGAGATGCCTTGTCCCGAAATGTGGCTAGACTAACATGAAAGAGGACCCAATTTCTTTCCATGCCCAATGCTCCCACTTACATCCCTACAGAATTGTGGGGGAAAAAAATCTCTGCCACCATATCAGACATCTTATTCCAAGTATCAGTCTTCTCTTCTTCAGATTAAACAAACCCAATTTTTAACTCGTAGGTCATGTTTTCTAGATCTTTAATCATTTTTGTTGCCCTCCTCTGGACTTTCTCCCATTTGTCCACATTTCAGAACTGGATACAACACTCCAGCTGAGGCCTAAGCGGTGTGGTGTATAACAAAAGAATTACTTCTCATGTCTGGCTTACAACACTCCAGCCTAATACATTCCAGAACGATATTTGCTTTTTGACAACTCTTTCATGCTGTGGACTCATATTTAGCTTGTGATCCACTCTGAGCCACAGATCCCTTTCTGCAGTACTTCTTCCTAGACAGTCATTTCCCATTTTGAACGTGTGCAATTGATTATTCCTTCCTAAGTGAAGTACTTTGTATTTGTTCTTATTGAATTTCATCCTCTTTACTTCAGGCCATTTCTCCAGATCATTTTGATTTTTAATCCTATTCTCCAAAGCACTTGCAATCCCTCCCAGCTTGGTATCAACTGCAAACTTTATAAATGTATTCTGTATACCATTATCTAAATCATTGATGAAGATATTGACCAGAACTGGACCCAGGACCCATTCCTGCAGGACCCCATTAAATATGCCCTTCCAGTGTGGTGAACCTCCAGAAGCAGTCTTCCAACCAGTTATGCTTTCGCTTTATCATGTTGTATTTCCTTAGTTTGTTTATGAGATCATGTGAGACAGTATCAGAAGCATTACTAAAGCCTAGAAATACCATATCTACCACTTTCCACCTATCTTCAATGCTTGTTACCCAATCAAAGAAATCTATTAAGTTGTTTTGACATGATTTGTTCTTGACAAATCCATGCTGATTGTTACTTACACTTTATTATCAGCCAGGGTTAGGACTGGTTGCTTGATTATTTGCTTCATTATCGTTCCAAAAAACGAGAGTCCTGTGGCACTTCATAGACTAACAGATTGCCTTCGGCATAAGCTTTCATGGGCTATAACCCACTTTGTTATAGCCCACGAAAGCTTATGCCGAAGAAAATCTGTTAGTCTATAAGGTGCCACAGGACTCTCGTTGTTTTTTGCTGTACACAGACTAACATGGCTACCCCTCTGGAAATTATCTTTCCAGGTACTGAAGTTCAGTTGACTAGTCTGTAATTCCCTGGGTTGTCCTTAGTCACCTTTTCATAGATGGGCAACATATTTGCCCTTCTCCGTGCCTCTGGAGTGCCTCCCATCTTCTATGAGTTTTCAAAGATAATCGCTAATGGTTCAGATATTTCCTCAGTTAGCTCTTTGAGTATTCTAGGATGGATTTCATCAGGCTGAGTCAACTTGCAAATGTCTAACTTTTTCCAAGCACAAATTTTAGCAACAGATTATGTGCTTTGCTCATAATCCTGCCTATTAATAATTATAAAAGGATCCTCACTTTTCACTCAGGCGTGGTCTACACTACAGACTTATACTGGTATAATGACATCACTTAGGGGTGTGGAAAACCTAACTTCCTATGTAGACAGAACTATGTTGACTGAACGGCTTCTCCCATTGACATTGCTACTGCCTCGCGGGGAGGTGAAGTAACTATTCAAATAGGAGAAGCTCTTCCACTGAGTAGGTAGCATCTTCAATAAGCTCTACAATGCCATATCCACATAGATACAGCTGCGCTGCTGTATGTACAGAAAAGCCCTCCGTTATTCAGTCCTTTGTTAGACCTACTTCTATTGGCTTCAGTGGTGCTACTCAAAGGATTAAGAACTACTCATGGGAGTAAGGGCTGACAGCCTTTGCCCTGTTCTCATGGGCTCTGTGTCTTGTTTGAAAGCAGGCAGTAGGCAAGTTTCATAAGAAAGTTTCTGTGGTAATTTTGTGAGGCCACATCAGTTATTCTGAGCTGTGAACTTTCTGAAGTTTGGCTGTCCTAGAGAAAAAAAATACTGATTCCATGATCCGGACAAGAACATCAAAGGTTAAAGACACTCAGATCCGGGCTATGTCTGAATGTTTCAGGGAAAAAAAATAAAATAAAAAGATTTGTTTAAAACAAAAGCCACCACAAGATGCCCTTGCCCTGCAGAGTTAATAACTTCATTGAAAACTCTTCCTAGAGAAGAGACATCTGAGGCTCCCTATAATTACTGCGCTCTGTCCTCCTAGAGATTACACGTTACTGAGTGTGAGCTTGGGGAACTTCATTAGTCTCTTGGCCACAATGCCTGCCAAGTGCTGAAATAAGGGTCTTGCTATCTCTTAGCCTCATCAGCTCCTGCAGGCTCATCTCTTCTCAGGAAGGCTGCGATTGGGAGCATCGGTCCAAATGCCTGGAATGCTGGTAAAACTCTTGGGGCCCCGTTCTGTGTTCCTTGCTCATGTTGAATAGCTATGTACGTCCTGCTAATTTCCATGGAACTACTTAAGTAGGACAGTGCCACTCAGTCTGAATAAAGGCTGCAGAATTTGGCCCTTTGTCTCCACACACAAAAGTGTGTTTTTTTACTTATGTCTGCTTATAGGCAGGCTGACCCATGGGGGGGAGGGTCTTTGTCCCCCTCTAGTGGCCAGAAAGGTAAAGAAATTTATGCACCTGTTTCCTTTGCTCAAATAGAAGTGGCTTAGACTTTCTAGAAGTCCCAGGTTCAGTCTCTGTAGCCAACCCAGTCTTTTACATCTGTCTTAAAGTGAATCCCTGCCCACTTCAGCTCAGTCTGAAATGTTTTGGTACTATATCGCAAGCACTGCAGCTGCAGTGGTGCAGATCCCAGCTCTATCCCATAATGCTGTGCTGCCTCTCTGTGCTCTCTCCACTCATCCATTAGTCCAGAGAGCAATTCCAGGAGCTTAATTACATAACAGATTAGCAAATCAGAAGTTTGCACAGAACAAAATGGCAGCTTAGGTGGCCAAAAGAATGGGTTTTTTTGTGGTGGAGTCTTCTGGCTGCATCCAGCATTTTCAGAAAGGGTGTGTGTGTGGTGAGTGCATGTGTGCGTAAAGGGCCCCTCCCCCACACTGATGGAGGAGCAGAAAGCAAAGGGGTGAGGGACAGGGTGTGGTATAAGGCACAATTGCTCACACTGCACTTTCAAAAGCCCCCAAAGGGGCTGTTCCTATGGAAAATGATGCATATTCCATCAATTCACAATGACATTAATTCTGGCCCAGAAGAATGCTGGTCTTACAGAGCTAAGCGTGTTGTGTTTTGATAAACCATGAATTGCTTGATCAGAATAATTTATGCATTATGGGGGCATTGTAATATTTTAAAGCTCTTGGCTGTTCATTTCCTTGCTTCCATGGGTTTCATAAACAAAAAGCTCAATTAATTTTTTATAGAAAGTTTTTTGGTTATTAGAAAACCAAATGACCTATATTAATACACATTTTTCTCCCACTGTAAACTGTTGCTGAAAACAAGACAACAGTATTATTCTGCTGTTAGCTATTCATCTGCTTTTGTCCTCCTGGTCTGGATAGAAGCATTCAGGGAATTCTGGGAAGGTGCTTTGACATAAGGGATGCTGTAGCAAGAGGGGGGCGTTCTGTGCACGACTGATCTAAAGAAACCAGATGGCTCAGTGCAGACACATTAATTGCTTTTGGGTCAAGCTGTATGAACTGCTACATTTAGCCTTGAAACAATCCAGTTCTCTAGGACAGATGCACTTTAGGGGCTATGTATTGCTTTGCATGTATTAGGAAAGACTACAGGTTGGAAGGGGTAAAATTATGGCAGTTCCCTACTTTGTATTTCAGCAGGCCAGACTCAGCCTAGCTGTACTGGTCACACCAATTTACACCAGGGAAGAGGCTGGCACTTGATTTTCATTGATCTCTGCATTTTGCAACATGTGATAAACAAATAAACAAACAAAAAAAAAAACGAGTGATGCAAAGAAATATAAATATGCCAGTAATATGCACCCGCTGACATATTATTCCAAGTATAGCATCTGGATTCACTAGATTAAACCATAATCCTTATAATACATCCTGTAAAAATCTTTTCCAGCCAGATAACTTCCACTGTGTAAGCTTGACCAGCCAAGACTGAAACATACAGAGACAATGAAACAGAAAGCTATAGTAATGAAAGGATTACTCAGTAGGTATTTCTAATTTATAAAGTATTAATGAAAAATGACTTTCAGCCCTTAAAGACTAAGAATCATTTTTCATTAATATCTTCTCTATTTACTTTGTTTTTATTGAGGAATCTGTGCTATTTACTCTGCTACATTTCCTTATTTGTAGGAAAAATCCACAGCAAAAACTGAGCATCTCTTCACATTTACACTGTTTATTACCAGGAGCCCTATTTCACTTCTGATCCTACTGTAAATCAAGGAATAACTTTACTGAAGTAGCTGTAGCTACACTGATATTAAACTGGTGCAACTGAGATGAGGCTCAGGCCTGGCCTCACTATAAATGCTGAAAATCTGTAACTAATGATCATGAAAAATAGTCATTAAAAAAAAATTAGTGCAGGGCTACAAGATTAGTAGATTCACTAAAATTGAACCCCAAACTCTCTCGTGAAGTCAGCCTACTCTGACCAATTTGAACTCTGGAAAAAACAAACAATTGGTATCTCCATCAGTGTGGAAACAGCTTGAGACTTGGGGATGCCTGTGTTAACTGAGTCATGAATTATTGGTTCACCTAAACGTTGAGTGTCAGGCACCATCGAGATATCAATATTCCATAAGCCAACTAACTGCATCATGATTTGGTTTGAAAATGACTCCAAAGTTAGGAAATGCCAGGCTTAAGGTTGCCCATGCAATGTTATTTCAGCCTCCTAGTCCATATGCATTATGATCCATCTTTAATTTAAGGGCAACAAAAATGGTTAGGGGGCTGGGGCACATGACTTGTGAGGAGAGACTGAAGGAACTAGACTTATTTAGTCTACAGAAGAGAAGACTGAGGGGAGATTTGATAGCAACCTTCAACTACTTGAAGAGGTGCTCCAAAGAGAAGGGAGCTAGGCTGTTCTCGATGGTAACAGAGGACAGAACAAGGAGCAATGGTTTCAAATTACAGCTGGGGAGGTCGAGGTTGGATATTAGGAAAAACTTTCTCACTAGGAGGGTGGTGAAGCATTGGAATGGGCTACCTAGGGAGGTGGTAGAATCTCCATCTTTGGAGATTTTTAAGACACCGTTAGACAAAACCCTGGCTGGGGTGATTTAGTGGGAGTGGTCCTGCTTTTTAGCAGGGGGTTGGACTAGATGACCTCATGAGGTCCCTTCCATCCCTATTATTCTATGATTCTAATTACAATATCACACACTATTTTTTCCTTAGGACGGCACCTCAGTCAGCACACAGGATGGGCAGTGCTCACTTAATGAGCAGCTATCCAAATTTCTGTTTTCGCCTTGTTCAATATATGGCCATAGGCCTGGTTTACTGAGAACTAGTCAAACCCTGCTCTGAAGACAGAATTCTTAATTTCCTCATGGGCTATTCCATAGCACTCATCACTGCAGTATTTGAATGCATTTGCACAACCCCCCTGTGAGCTAACTGGGTATTATTATTATCCCCCTTCTACAAATGGGAAGCTGAGGCATGCTCAGCACTTCTGCTCATCAGACCCAGAGTTTCAAGTCAGAACCCAGAAAGTGGGGAACACACAATTAGTGACCACTGTGAAAAGTTTGGTGTGAGTGACTTGCCCAACATCACTCAGGAACTCAGCGGCAGAGGCAGGGATAGAATTCAGTTCCTCAGAGCAGCATGCAACTGCCATAGCCATGAGACCCTCCCGTCTCTCCCTGCAATGCCCTGCCTCTTTGGAGACACACTTTCCACCTTCCGCAACCAATGAAGCAGAGGTCTGAGATGGGGCGTGAGTTACCACGCTGGCACCTCCTGCTGGTGGTCTTAGGGATTAGCACTGCAGGTGAGTAGACCCTCTCCTTGTGGTGTCTCACCCGCCAGAACAGCTGGTCTCCAATCCTCATCACTCCGGGGACCATGGCATTCTCTTCGTGGCATGGCCCTCCACCTGTTTTGCCATCTGTGCTCCCCTCTTCCAGGGTTTGTACTGCAGTCCAGCTGTCCAGCCACTTCCCCAAGGGTGAGTAGCAGAAACCCCTGCACACTACTCAGAGTCCCAGCCCAGGGATTTTGTTAGTGGCAGCCAGCTGCTGCCCCCACTCCAACTCCTCAGTACGTTTCCCTGGGTCACTTCCCCGCAGTCCCAGTGTCTTCTTTGTCCTTACCTCAGGGCCTCAGTATACCAGTACTGGCAGTCAGCCAGAAGCTCCCTCACTCCTCCAGCCCCTATTAGCACTGCTCTCTGTCCAGTGTGCTGGCTTCCATCTACCTGTCAGGTCCTCCCTCCTTTAGTCCAGGCAACGATTGACCCTGTTCTGCCTTGCAGCTCTTCTTATATGTTCCTGCTGGGCCCAGATTGGCTGTTCCTTGCAGCCTCTCTCCTATTGGCTGCACCTCCCACACAACCTCCCTAGCACTCTGTTAACCCCTCACATGCCAGTGTGGGGCAGACACTTCAGGGAATGAAGCGGCGAACCTCTAGCAAGTCTTTACTGAGCACATACCATTTCACAAAACTTACAACATAGCGAAGTATGAGTGGATTTCCATGGGGACAGAAAAAGGCACTTGCTGACACAAAGGCCATCCCTCTGTCAAATTTCAAGGTCTGCTTCAAAGCATGGTGGAGAGGGGTTCTAGAGATTTTCAAAGAAAAGGTAGCCAGAATTTTTTTAATGGGGCAAAATGTATTTCCTATCCTTGTTATTGGTAATGGCTCAACATTTAGCTGAAATTTTCCCAGAAAAGTCTGCCTGAGGCAAACACCTGGCATGGAAATTTTGGCTCAAACTGTTAAAGTTTGGCAAAGTTAGAAGTCACTGAAAACTGGGTCTTAGGATGAAACATGTTGAGCAACCTTAATAATAGGCAGTGCTGCCAGCACTGCCTATAATATCTCTATCTTCATCTACACTCCTCTATCTATCTTGTTTGTCCCTTGTATGTCCTCCACCACTGTAGTATCTGGATGCCTGCTATGGATTAAAAAGATCACCATGGTCTCTCTTTTTCTTGTTTCCCAGACACCAAGAAACAGGCTAGAAAGTTCTTTTGTGGGTTTTCTTAATGACTGTGAGCTTGACCGTACTACTACAGAAAAGCTGTGGCAGAGACATAAGCTCTGCGTTCACCTCTGAATGTAATCAAGTTAGCGATTGCTCTGGGGATCTGTAGGCGATTGTCAGCACTGGACCTACCTGGAGGGCACCTCCTGGTGGTGGTATTGGGGAACTAGTCTCAAGTGGTCCCCCTTCAGGTGGTCTATGCTTTGCTCTCTTGCCATGCCAGCTTGTCCATTGAGTCCTCTTCTTGGGTCTTAGCCCTCTGGCTAAGTCCTGTGAAAAAGTCCACACCTTCTCCCTTGTCCTGGCCGCTATGCAGTCAATGGCTGGGAAGACCCACGCTAATCCTAGCACTTTGGGGGAGCGGCCCGATCCCACCCTCTACTCTGGGCCCTTGCCCAGGGACTCTGCATGCCTCTACTGAGGCCTTCCACCTCCCTCCAGGCTCTGCTCCAGGCAACAATTCCCTGGGCCATTTTCCCTGCAGCCCCCAGTTGCACACTGTCACTCACCACTGCTCCAGAGTCCAGCCGCTGTCCTCTCCAGGCCCCTCACTTCTGGACTGCTGCTCCGGCTTCTCCTGCAGTCAGTTCTGGCCTCTCATTCCAGAGTCTCAGCCTCTGTCCTCTCTAGGCCTCTCGCCTTAGGACTGTTGCTCCAGACTGCTGCACCTTTTGGCTGCCTTCAGGTTCCCAGGTGCTGGTCAGCTCACAGTGGCCATGTGAGCTCTCCAGGGTGCCGGCTCCCTCAACCAACCAGCCACAGGAGAACCTTCTCCCTGAGCTGCCCAGGCCAAACTGAACTGAGCTACCCTACAGCTCACTTTTAAAGCTGGCTGGCTGCCTCTGATTGGCTCAGCAATCCAATCACCTTATTGGCTGCTGCTCCTCAGGCCCAGTTAACCGCCTGTGGGCTGTAGTGGGGCAACCGCACCGCTACAAGGTCCATGTTCACTGGCCAGCTCCTATGATGATTCTGGCTCTGGAACACACCAGCCTCCTCCCTGTTGGTTGACAGTACCATTATTCTAGTGGAACAAAGTGATCACAGCTCCTATTTTGTAGCACATAGCCAAATATCCCCAGTGATGTCAGTAGGCATTCTGGATACACAAAGTAGGATCGAGCCCATGTTAGTAGAATAGATTAACAAACAAAAACCCAACACTGGTTTCAGTTCAGGAAAACACAGACAAAGAAATATTACATGAAAAGGACTCTAAATTGTTGAGTGTTGGTGATGGAGGAACCTAGAAAGAGACTTTGCAAGAACATTATATCCACTGCCTATTTGGAATTTAGGCTATTCTATTCTACATAGCACATGAATGAATTCCATCTTTACTTACCACAGCCCTCAAAACACACTTATCTTTAAGCACATGGTTAAATGCTTTGTTAAAGATGTGCTGAATGGCCAAACCAGGAAAAAGGAGGGGAGACATCCCCTGCGCCTGGACACGTGACAAATCTTTGATACATATTCAAAGTAGATGTGAATTTTTTCTTTTCTTTCTTTTTTTGCTAGCACTTGCCTGAGGTTTGGTAGAATGCTGAGAATATCAATAAATAATGCATAACTAGGAACAACAGTTAGTGTCTAGTCCTGTTTATCACAGCACCTGCTAATCATGTGCAAAACATACAACGGGCTATTTAAGGATGACACACTCACACTAGAGAATACATAAAACACTGTACAAAGTGGACTGGATTTTAATCATGGACGTGGTGACATAACAGCTTCTTCTAGAAGCCAAGAACGCATGTCTCATCTGTGTGGAACTCAATTGACCAATCATAGATACCTCATATGAAAGGTCATGTGCTTCAACTTAGCCAAAATGTGTGGGAAGAGTTATGACTCCCTTAAAAAAGCTCCATGAATGGAGAAATGGAATTGTTCGCTGCACAGATGCTCACGGCTGGTACCCAACGGGTGGAATTGTCTTTCCCGCAGCAGTTCAACTAAGCAAATCCAGCACGGAGAGTTGATCGCTGGAGATTGTAGATCACATGCGGGGGTGGAGGCTGACAGCGAGGAGAGATTTGGGGTGCCCAGTTTGAGACACCCAATTTTCAAAAAGTGCTGAGCATGGCCCTCTGAAAATTAGCTCTTTAAGATATCCCAAGTTGGTCACCCAAAAGTGGAGGCATGTACAGTCACTCTTGAAATTCATGGCCTTTCTGTGGCATGGGAGCTATGAGTCTATTTGTTACATTGCTTATTACAGCAGGGCAGTAGCCAATAAGCAAACACCAACATTATGCATGTAGACCATGGTCTCCTGGCTTAATGCAGTACTACTTACAAGAGGTTCATTATCAGCAACATTTTCAATAGCCCTGTCTATCCTTTCTGTGTACATTAGTGTAAATGGGGCTCTTGCATCAGATCCAATTGTCATACATCTCTTGTTTACGTGATATGTTGCTCCCAGTGATAGCTCAGGCTTTTTAATCTTATTCCCTTGTGGGAGGGGGATTGTAACAGGGGAAAGGTTGGTCTAACAGAGACCAGCTGGCACTGACATGCTGCATTTTTGCAATGAGGGGCAGTGGATCCAAGTAGACTGTTCCTCTGCTCTTGGCAGCTGCACTGATCCGGTCCAAGGGTACATGGATGCCTTATGGTCTGGCCCTCTTCACACAGCAGCTCCCCAGGAACAGGTCTCCATGTGACCCTTAGAGAGCAAGAGATTCCAAAGTGGGTGAGGAAGATGCAGGGCCCTAGATGCAACCCTCACACTGCACTGGCCAGGACAGCAGTATGCAAGGGTATACTTGCAGATGCCCTTTGCATGGTGGGCAAGCTCAGAGAGGAATTGCAGGGAGAAGGTTGTGCTTTTAAGGCTTTTGAACCCTAAGTGAGTAATAAGGGGCAATGGAAATAAATATAAATTTCTGCTTGCTATAACTGGCTTCATCTAGAGATTATTTTTTTTTTAAAAAGGGCCGGCAACTCATTAAAAGCCCAGGATGGGACTGAGAGCAATGTTAAGGTTGTATGATCAAGCACTGAAACATCGTGTCAGAAATTTCCAGAAGTTACAGCTGCTGTGGCAACATCCACTCAGTCTTTTTAAAAACTTGCGACCCTTAACTCAGCATCACAGAACCAGAGGGTGACACAAGACCGACAGGGTTATCTAGCCTAATCCCCTGCCAAGATACAGGATTTGGTGCGTCTAAACATATTACTCTATTTTTAATGAAAGCCCTAAACTATCCCAGCTATCCAGCAGAGCTAACTGAATGTTACCAGGGTAAATGTGCCTCTTAGAACTTTGTATAGCATTAAACGAGGGAGAAAACCAGCCTTTGCATTCTGTGAAATTCCTAGTTGTGTCTATGAGGCAGGAGAGACACTTTTGGTAACCAGTAGATGCAGCTGAGAAGATGAGAATTTTAGAAATGGAATACGTGAAGAAACACAAAAAGCAGAGGAGAAAAAAAACACCCAATGGCCTATTTCAGAAGTTAAAGTGGACTGCTCTAATTTAATCTGTGGTGCCATGGTTCCTTATGGGGCTGTCTGGTAAAGAACAAGCCCGATGTCCTTTCTTAGGTAATCTGTGGGGACTGAACCAGGGACCTATGGGTTAAAAAAAAGCAACAGCTGTTCCTCAGTGAGCTAATGAATTAGCTCTGGGAGTAAGTCACCAGTAACCAACTCCTAAACCTCAATACCAATCATTATACCGAGGCTATTTCTTAGTAAGATGATGCATTGACTTTGCAGACCCTGTACACCCACAGATCTAGAATAAAGGAGACAAGAATCTGGCCCTTTCATTTTGCTAAAGCACTGGTGGCATTAAGGAAACCAAGAAAGGTTGACTTTGATGGTCTTGGCATAATGTTAAGTGGTTTTATTCCACTAGAAAAGCACCTTAGTTTGATGTCATTTTAGAAACTATAGATAGGTGAAAGGAAGAACTGTCAGTAGATGGGTGGATGGATGGAATCAGCGACAGCAAGCTGCAATGCAAGACCCTTAGACCAGTCTATGTGAGAATATGCTTTTGGCAAGATAGCTGGCTCTTGTGTAGTGTTTTGAAAGCCCAGTTCACAGCATGCAAAACTGCACATGCTCTCCTACATTGCAGACTGGCCACACGGGCCCATAGGGATGTCCCTCATGGCAAACAAGCCCTTGCATAAGCAAACGCAGGAGCTAGAGAACTAACATCTGTCATGGATTCACAGGACTATTGCTATGCTCACACTTTAACCAGTCTCTTGGAGGATGCCTGGAACTAGGCCTCCAGGAGGTCTCTCTCTTCCTATAGAATAGGACTCATAACCTCATCACCTCCAAGAATGAGCCATTGACTTCAGCACTCCTATTTCACCTCATGAGCTCTGCTCAGCGAGTCAAGCTGAAGTAGATTCCTAGGATATGTCTACACTGGCAAGTTAGTTCGAATTAAGCCTCCTTAATTCGAACTAACTAAAGCCATGGCTACACTAGGCTTTAGTTAGTTCGAATTAAGAGCTTCCTTAATTTGAACTAATAAATTCAAATTCAGGGCTTCCTTAATTCGAACTAATAAGTTCGAATAGGGCTTTAGAAGTAAGGCTTTAATTCGAACTAACTAGTTCGAATTAGCCAATGTGCCCATGTTAATTCAAACTAATTTCTTAGTTCGAGCTAACCGGCCATTGAAATGCATGGGGATCGCTAATTCAAACTAAGCAAGTGCCATGAATGGCACTTGCTTAGTTCGAATTAAGTTAATTCGAACTAACTAAAATTAGTTTGAATTAGTTAGTTCGAACTAACTAATTTGAACTAATTTTAGCAAGTGTAGACATAACCCTAGTTAGTGACCTATACAGTCCCCTAAGCCAGCTTTCACAGTGACATCAGATGGCATTTTCAAATAGAGTAGGACTGGTCAGTCAGCTGGAACCTGGCCCTCGGGTTACCACAAGGAAATGACATTGCTACAGAGTCCCTCAGGCTGAGCCAGCACCATTTGCCAGACAAACTGTAGCAGATGCCATCTCAGGGTCTGTCCATCTCTGAGCCCTTAGGCAGTCCCAAGAGAGAGCAGACAGCCTCGCCCAGATGCCCAACTCTTTACCCATGGCTGGCCATGCCTCAGTTCATTATCTCCAGGCAGGGCCATGCTGAGGTCGCAACCTCACCTGCTGAAGCTTCCCACTGCTCATTGTTGATTGTTGTGTTGTTTCCATTGTCCTTTTCTTGGGCTGGGTCAGTTTCAATCAGTTCCTTGAGAAGCCAATTCATTGCAGCTCAGACAGCAATATAATACAACTACCACTGCACGAGTGGACTTTACACTTCTTTCTTCACTGGGTAGGAGTACAAACTGAGGCACTCAGAGGATTCACAAAAATATTACAGGAACACCCCTCCCCCCCACAGACCCCTGACTCAATACTTAGAAGCTGGTAATGACTCAACCCTTACAAGCTGGTAATAACTGGGAATGGTCACCAAGATGCCAAAAAATAGCTAAATGAACATTGTTATCTGCACACTCCTGCTTCATCTGAGATCTTGGCAAGCAGGAGCGGTAGCTGTGATGACTACTCTACTGGAATGAGAGCTGTGATCTCATGTAGTTTGCCAAAAGGCAATGGGAAGCTCACTACAGATGCACCCCACTCCATGACAAATAGAGAATGAGCAAGAGGTATGATGCATGGATTAAGGAGCTCACAGAAGAGTTGAGGTAGAAGAAAAGAAACCCTGATAACTGACCATTAATGTTTCCTTGTGATCTAGGGACCAATGCTACAGAAGCTTCTATGGCAGAAAGCAAATCTTTTGCTAAGCAGATCTGTACCAAGTTCATATAAAGCCTCTTTGGAGCAGAGTAATGCAGCTGCATTTTCATGATTGCATGTAGGAGTCCAGCTATCCCAGGATGGTCCAAGACACTAAAGTATCAGTTTTCCGAGGTACCGAGAGCTGACATCTCCTGCTGAAGGCAATGGGAACTGCACATCGTTCAAATCTGGGAAACTCTCACATCCCCATTTGACGATTGGAAGGTGATACTGTGGTGCTTCCTGGCAGTTTTTCCCAGCAGTGAATGCTTATAAATCCCATGAACAGCACTTTCCTTGTCTCGCTCTCCAAAAGGCAGAATTCACTCTGCAAGCTTCAACAGGCCCTGAGGCAAGGCCAAGAATAGACCCACCAGAGGAGCCCACAAGAAAATGTTTTTTCCACAGCTGCCAGAGACCCAAGCAGCCGAAAGCACCCATTGCTCGGAATTTTTGTTGGTTGCTTTTACCAAAAAGCAAGAGGTAAAGACCAGTCCAGACTGCGTGGGTGGCAAGATAGATTGGAGAGCCCAAAGGGACTGACTGTAAGACTGCTCTAGTGCGTCAGGAGTTCACATGTGTTACTGGCTTAGTGACATCTAATTATAGATCAAACCACCAGCTTGGGGGGCCTGCCCTGCTATTGACAGTCTGCCCTGAGGTTGACATTCTCAGTCATGAGCCGCTCCAGACAGCATGACAGATGTGCTTAAATGGCTCGTATTTTTGCTGACACTTCACGAGTGGCAAATCTGCCTGTCTACTGTGAAGGTGACTGCAGACAGACTGCAGCTTGGGTAGCGTAATCGGTCACTTTTCACAGATAATATTTGCATTTCAGGGATGTGAATACAGCTGTTGCCTTGTTCTCTTTGGGAGCCGTAAAATGCTGCAAAATGGCCATGCCAATTCTGAGCTCCGGTTTGCTTGTGGGTTCAGTGCCAGTTATTTTTGGAACTCCGGACAGAAACAGACAAAGCAGATTCAGGTTTCAAGGTGGGAGCAGAAGAGCTGGGGATGTGACAAGGAGCTTTGCTTTGAGGACGCTGGCAGACACTAATTCTTTTCATCCTCAGCTCTTCCAGGGACTTTGATTCAGAGGCTCTCTTGTTATCTGTGCACACCTGCTTCACTGGCAGACTCCAGGGCACAAACCGCGCAATGTAAAGCTTGCTTTTTAGGCTTCCCAGGTTGTACTCATGGGAGAATTTTCCAAGAGGAGAGACACCCACTAGGATTGGTTATCCATCCTACCAAACTTTCAACCTACAAAAGCAGAAAGAGCCACTAGGACTCATAGTCTCTTTGATTTGCTCTACAGTCTCCCATACTCAAGGGATCTATGGGTACTAGTCTTGATGGCTGACTCTGGCTGTGACCAATCAAGGCCGGGGCACCTGCAGAGGTTCTTTAAAAGCTCCAGAAGAGGAGCATGCAACTGAAGCACCTGCTTTGCTGGAAGCTGCTGGGGGTGGAGAATTTTTACTTTAAAAAAAAAAAGATTGGATCTTTTATTAAGGTGCCTAAGTGGGAGCTGAATACTTTTGAAAATCTGGTATCTTACCTTAGTCATTAATGTTAGGGAAGAAGCAATCAATTTAGGGTGAAATCCTGGCCCCACTGAAAAATGAATGGGAAAAATCCCATTGAAGTCAATGGAGTCAAAGCGATACTCTTTGTCTTAAAAGTTTTGTGCCAGGGAATTATTCATATATTTCCATTCAACACCTTAACTATTATGGCCTGTATTCCCAGATTTTCCCAACTCTGATGGATTTTGTGTTTGCTCCTGTGTCTCTTTGACAGTTGTAACCGGACTGCCATGTGCTAGAGTTCAGATTCACCATGAATCTGTATCTCCACTGCATTGTAGCTAATCCTCTCTGCTAGCTTTGTGTTCATTGCTTCTCCTTTGCTACCAAATAATGAGCGAGCAAAAGGCACAAAATAAAAACAATCCCACCTAATACAAAAAAAAAAAAAAAAATTAAAAAAAATGTTTGTGTGGGGAGGGAGTTATTAGGGCAAAAAGATCATTTGCCCAGGATCCCACCCACATTGCCAGGTGGCAGGGGAAAAACAGGTTCTGTAGGCTGCTGGTGTCCATCCTGTGCTGATTGACTACGAATGATGAGAAATAGGAGAGGTCTTGAATTTGCCAGACCCTCCCTCAATGCATGGCCAGCGGAGCTGAGCTTGTGTAGAGTGGGGAGTCACCTGTTTGTATTATGGCCTGGAGCAAGGGGAGAACAGGGATGAGTCCCAGTTTCTCCCAGTCCTTCCCTGTACTTCTTCTGCAGCATCCCAGCTCCCCAGAGTCCCTGGCATAGGGAGAGCCACTAAGGCTATGTCTACACTGGCATAGTTAAGTTGACTTTGTTAAGTCGACTTAACAAGGTCAACTTTAAGTTGACTTAAAGTTGACCTAAAGTTGACCTTGTTAAGTTGACCTAACAGAGTGGCAACACTTTAATCCGGCCTTGTTAAGTCGACTTAATGGCTTTAAGTCAACTTAATAAGGTCGATTTAGCACTAATCCCCGTCCACACTGGCTTTAAGTTGATTTAAGAAGTCGACTTAAGGCTTAAGTCGACCTCAGGGGCGGTGTTATTAAGTCGACGTAAGCTCTTTTTAAGTCGACTTAAGGAAGGGCTTAAGTCAACTTAATAAAAGCCCAGTGTGGACGCGGCTTTGTTTAGGTTGACTTAAGCCTCCTTAAGTCAACCTAACTTGCCAGTGTAGACATAGCCTAAGTGACAATGTAGTCCTTGGCAACCACTGCTCAAGGTCTTGATCTTGTGGACTCTGTGCAGCCCACAGCAGAGTCTGAAAGGATCCTGCATGCCTGCACAAGTGCCAGCAGAGGCTGTGCAGGGACACACCTATGCTTAAGCACTGGGAGTATTAAGTCGGAAACCATTGGTGCACTTGCCTCCTTACGTGCACACCTAAAATAGATTCAGGGGTAGATGTGCCTGAGGAGGAATGTCCTTCCACAATGTGTGTTCACAGCTTGGTAGTTGTGCAGCGGTATTCTTGGCCTGCTGGGCAACCCACATCACCTTCGTATGCCTTAGTTTCCCCATCTGTAAAATGGGGTCATGATGCCTTTCTCTTTTGCAAAGTGCTTTGAGATCTACAGATGAACAGAACCAGGTATCATTATGGATATATAATTGGATTCCAGGGTCCTCTGCAACCAGCTTAGAGTTGTGTTTAGACATACAAAGCTCCACACCTGTTCTGTACAGCAGCTGCTTGATAATTTGATTATAATTTTCATAGTTGCTGATGTGACCTACCTTTTGCTCAAGCCAAGTATTTGCTATAAAAAATTAAATTATGTAACTTTAAGATACATGTCTGGAATATTTTCATGATTCATCTATAGTAATAAAAGCTACAGAATTAAACCTTCCTAGTTACTATATGTCACAGGGTGCTGTAGTTTATTTTATCACAACCAACAAATTTAAATGAAGATCTCTCATAGATTTTGCAGAGAGTAAAGGTCTTCAAAGAAATAATGATCATGGTAAATTATTTTCATTGCTGATGTTGATGAATTATAATGAATGCAGAATTTTCATCTTTTTTAAGGAACATCATGATAATTTAGTCTGAGCTCCTGCATTACATAGGCTAGAGAGATTCCATCCAGTGAGTCTATAATTGAGTCTATAATTTGTGATCACATCATTTGCATTCATTTATCCTGCATGTCAGGTTTGTGTTTGATTTTGAAATAAAAAACCCAACATTTTCTTAGGTTCATTAGAGATTCTTCTCTTTTTTTAAGGATGAGAAGAATCAGGTGCTGATAACGAATGCTTGGCTACAAATGGTGAGTATCTTTGTATCAGCACTAATGACAAATTGCTGTAACAGGAAGTTGGTGAAATAGGACCCTTTGGCAGAAGAATTTTCTGCCATCTTCTATACTAACTGAAAAAGAACCAAGCTCTTGGAAATATTGCTGAAGATGCAATGGGGTGGGATTTCCACAGAAGCACACAGGAGGGAGGTGCCTACCTCTCACCGGCCTTCAATGGGAGCTGGCTCCTCTGGGTCCTCTGAAAATCCCAGTTATCACTTCCTTTCAGATCTGAAAATGAAATGATAGGCTATATTAATTCCTGTTGTAAATCTGATATCTCAGTGGGGTCGGTCCAACAAGCCTTAAGGCAAAGATGTTAATAAATGAAGATCTAAAGATAGACTCAAATCCATATTTAGGCATTAAAATTGGAGCTGAATTTCAAAGGCATGGGCACTCTACAGTTCCCCCTGAAGTCAATGATTGGGATTTCCAAACATGCCTAGAGGATTTAAACCCTCAAATCCCAATGAATTCCAGTGGGAGTTGCACATTGTGCTCTCATAAACTCCTTTGATAATTCCAGATAGTGTCTAAATATAGATTTAACGAAATAACCCTAAGATCCAGGGGAAATTTCCAAGAATGCCTAAGGAACTTAGAAGTATAAGTCCCACTGCAAATAAATGGGACAGATGCCTAAACCATTTAGGTATTTTTGGAAATCTCCTTCCTTTCCAGTTTTTTTAAATTTCTCCTTAATTCTTTTCTGACCTAATTAGCAAGCTATGGTGCCTGAGGTTGTGGTCTGCACAGATCCCACAGGATAGCTAAGTAAGTTTGATCTGCAATTAAATGTGTACAACGAAAGCTCAGATAGTTATAATCTCTATGCATAATTACTAATGCTCCAGTACAGGAGTAAGTGTTGCCATGAGGTAGGAAGTAATATTTATTCTTATGCAACATAAAACGGAGTGTCTGATTGATCTAAGCTGCCTTGGGACAGCTAAAAGACCACACGAGAGATGAATGATTGAAGTAACTCTAATGTTAAATTAGACACCGAATATATTACATGAATGAAGCAAAAGAGCCTTCTGCTTGTCCCCCAGCTCCATTGTAGTTTCTGGCATGAGTGATTTTGCCAGACGAACCTAAACCTGTGATTCCCAACCTGTGGCCCAGGGGCCAAAAGTGGCCCACAGGGGCTTTCAAAGTGGTCCATTGCTCCACCCCTACTGGCTGCAGAAGGGAGCTACTGCTCAAGGACCCAGGCAGAGCACGTTTCTGCAGGGCTAAAAGATGGTGCAGGTTCCTTGCTGCAGCCAAGGGAACGGGAGATCAACACTTTCCTGCCCCTGGCTATAGCAGGGAGCATGGCAAAGTGCTCCTCCTGGGTCTACAAGCATTGGGGTTCCGGCTGGAGCCAGAGGGAAGGGGCTGATCTTCTGTCCTCCTGGCTGAAGAAGGGAGCTACTGCCTAGGGACCGAGGTGGAGCACAGGGGGCTACAGAACACGTGTGGTTTCCCTGTTGCAGCCAGGGAAATGGTAGATCATTGAGGAGGCAGTCTCCTTGCTGAAATCCTTCTGTCTGGCTGCAATGGGGAGAGGGTGCTGCTGGCAGGGACTGGTGGCCCTTCAGGGCTGTAAAAATGATGTCTGTGGCCCCAAGAAAGTTGGGAACCACTGACCTAAACAATTCCAACCTATACTTGTATGCTGCTGCAATGTTAGGGTTTTCACACCCTCTTGTGTGCATATTCTTTGGGCTGGAGGACCTACCTGCCCTGTAGTCCTCATTCAAGCATTTGTATTGACCCCAAGGTACTTCAAAAATCCAAATCTGGCAATTTTGGGTGGGGTGGAACATCATAAACAATCCATTTTGGGATACTGAGTGCAACTGTATGCTTGTGTCATTCCCCACCCCCAGACCCTCAGCTGGTATAAATCAGCACCCATATATAAATTTTTCTATAACAGTAGTAAATAATAGTCAGACCATAAAGTCATTACATCATGAGACTCCTCAGTGCATACACCTGTCTTTTTCATTGTCATCACTTGTTATTAACCCTATGAGAGTAATTATTATGTTATCATTGCTAATATTTATTTCCATCACACCTGGCATGTGCTACGCACTTTCCAAGCATACAGGAAGGCATTCCTTTCCCCCACAAACCTACTTTGTAGAAAAAATAAGTAATGTTAGGGTCTATATTTTCCTACAGTCCTGGATGGACATTTACTTGTCGTGGGATCAGTATGCATACCCCGGAGTCCAGAATTTACGATTTCCAGCTGACCAGATATGGGTGCCAGACATTCTTCTGTATAACAGGTAAGAATGGTTTCTAACTACTGACACAAACACTGAGTCAGGCGCTCCTCTGTTCGTCTAAATCATCCCAGCTCTCTTGACTTCAGATTACACCAGCTGAGGAGCAGGTTTATAGTCTCCAGTCAATGGAAGCAAAACCAGACAAATGCTGCAGTGGACTGAAACATGTTTCTGATAGTCTAGTGTCTAGTCAACTCCAGATGTTGGTTTCACTTGACATTTTTGCTTCTATAGTCTTCTGGTACAATCTTACACAAAATTAGATGACATGAGCATTTCAAAACAGCCCAGATACCCATAGCTAAAAGACTGCATGTGGGGACTGATCCAAAGCCCATGAAACTCAATAGAAATAGTTCCATTAGCTTCCCTGGGAGTTCATTCAGGCCCTAAGACTGAAAAAGAATAATGAAATGCCCTTGAGCTCAAAGGGTGTGCAGAACAATGCACCACGCCTTTAACTGCCAACAGGGGAAAGCTTAGGATGTCTGTTTTGAACATAAATTGTATAAAATATTAAGATCTGCAGGGCTGGATTGTTTGATTCAGTTTGGATAAGTATCCAGCAGTTTGGAAACTTCCCTAAACCTTAATTTATTCCTGAAATTAACAGAGATCCAACCCTCCAGGGCTGCATGCAAATATTGTGCCTATTATTATTCTTGGTATCACTGTAGAACCTAGGAGCCCCAAACATTGACCAGGATTCCACTGTGCTACATGCTGTACAAACATAGAACAAAAAAAACCCTCTGTCCCTAAGGGTATGTCTACACTTGCTTAAGTTGACCTACAGAACTCTGCATCCACACTGGGCACTTATTAAGTCGACTTAAGTTCTTCCTTAAGTCAACTTAATAACTTCCCCTCTTTAGGTTGACTTAAGGCTTAAGTAGACTTCTTAAATTGACCTAAAGCCAGTGTGGATGGGGAATAGCACTAAGTCGACCTTATTAAGCCGACTTAAAGCCAGTGTAGATGGCTATGTCTTCTGTTAAGTTGACTTAAAAAGGTCGACTTTAAGTTGACTTTGTTAAGTCGATTTAACAGAGTCAATTTAGCTTAACAAGCATAGACATACCCTAAGAGCTTACGATCTAGATCCCTAATCACTCACTAGAGTGGCCACAAAGAATTGCCAAGCTTGCTCGCTACACCATCTGAGTGAGTCTCCAATAGTTCTTTTCCTTCATCTGCCACTTCACCCTGGCCTGTGACTTCTTGCTATCTTTGAAGAGAAGCTGTAATTCTAAGCAACCACTATGCTAGCCCCAAATATCTCCACTTTGAGCTAGATGCCTCTGAGCCAGAGATCACAGAGAGCTCAGCGCCCCTCAACTCCCATTGCCACACTCTTGGCATCAAAGGCCCTGAGCTCTTTTGAAAATTCAGGTCATTTTGGTTGGTTGCCTAAATGGGAGCTGTGCTCCTTGCAGCATTTCTCCATCAGTGACTTGTCCAGTCAGCTGGTTCAGAGAGAAGGATCCTTAATCCAACTGATCTAAACCTTGAAAGAAGATTCAAGCTCCGTATGGGAGTGAGCTAGAGGTTTAAACTAATGACATTTTACAAAGCTCATCCACCTGTCCCCAACTCATGCACCCTTTATTTAGAAGTTAGTTCCTTTATCTTACTGTTCACCACATCTTGTCTTCAAATGCCTGTGGGGTTTTTCTTATGCTGTGTTTTAGTGCGGATGAAAGATTCGATGCCACATTTCACACGAATGTGTTGGTGAATTATTCTGGATCCTGTCAGTACATTCCTCCAGGTAGGGGACAGATTTTGTTTGTTGATTTAATCAATTTACTTTGATAGTGTCAATCAAGTCTCTTATTTCAAGAGATAATTGTATTAATTTAGAAGCAGATCTAAATTAGAAGATTTGTGTGCTCTGTAGGATGGACTTTCAAAAGGATTGTGCTGCTATTTTAAGACCCTGACTAAAGGCCAGATATTAAAAAGTGCTCAATATCTGGGGGTTCCCACTGTGATAAGTATGGGAAGATTTTCAAAAAAGTTTAGCACCGAACAATGTTTAGCCTTTTGATGACCTGGCCAGATATTCCTACTGCGACCTATAGATCATATAAATGAATAATATTTTAGGTGGAATTAGCACTAAGAGGCCAAGATTTTAAGAGGTAAATGTTTTAAGCCTACAGCTCTTTTTCTGAAATCTTTTTAAAAAACCTTTAAGTTTGCAGTGACTCAAATGATGAATTGAGATATATTAACTGCTCTGTAACCGCGTAAAAATGCATGGCACAGTAATGATATGAGAGCTTATACTAACCATCTAATCATTTCCATGATAAACTGAATGTGAGGAAGCTAGGACCACAGCTAGAGCTGGTAGAATAATAGTAATGAAACTGACAAATTTTGTGATTTTTCTTCATAGATTATCTTATGCCTATATTTTTTAAAGTTATTCACTCAGCTGCAGAAGTGAGCTATGGGAATTCAGTACAGAAATTCTTAAACAATTCATTCAACCGCGGCCATTCAGAGAGACAGCGCAGGTGTCTCCTGAATCCAGAGATAGGCAAGGTCAGATCGTTGTTGCGTGACTGTGTTAGTAGGGAACAGCCAGCCTGGTTCTTTCTGTGAGTGGATGTAGTTATGATTGCGCCATTAGAGGGCACCACAGAGAGCTGTAGCCATGTCAGAGAGGCATCATTGGTGAACGGCAGTCATGACGGCTGTACAATCAGCCACAGGGCACTGAAGAGTGTTCTGTGCTACTAGAAAGGTAGTTACCATAGTCTAGTTTAGCAGCTCTGGCCATTTTCTCCTGAGTACAGCTGAATAGCAGGAACTGAGACAGTGTATCTTGATCAGACACACACCAGACCCCAAGTGCTTTAGCAGAAAGTAACCTCCTGCCAAGAAGACTCTCACTTAACTGAGTTCCCCCTACAACCTATCCTGGTCCTCTCAGGGAAATGGAGCACAAAGAACTCTCTGAGTGGCGGTCCTTTTTGCTAGGGCAGGGCTGACCTGACCTGTTAGAATAACTTAGAGCAGGCTTGCGGTGACCAGTTGATTAGGGACCCAGAGTGTCACATGAGAATAGCTCAAGTGACATGGTGCTTGATTGTGACTTTTTTCTTCCACTGAGCACTGCAGGGATAGAGGGTGTAGGAGCGGTCTATGCTGGGCAGATCTAACGTCCTCCTAGGTCTCTTGCACCACAGAAGATAATCTGGCCCTACAGTCTGCTTCAAAGTTAATTTACTCTTGCCTAAGAGGTTGACAGAGAAGGGAAGGTGATGATAGACAGTTTTCCAGCTGAATCCAAACAGGAACAGTCTGCCATAAAAGCCAGAGTAAATCTTGCTCGTCGAGCATTCACACTCAGCCAAAATACCAAGTTAAAGTCACTTTAGATGGAAGATGCTTGTCATCTGCCAACTCAGTGGTAGCAGATGCTGGCAGAAGGGGCTAAATGATTCACAATACTGTGAAATGCTGCAGGGATCCAAGGATGCTCTCCAACCTTCATTCAAGTTTCATTCTCCTTCACTCATACTTCAGGTTGTGCATAGTACTGCTGCTTGCTACAGAAACAAGCCCTGGTCCATATAGTAAGTGTGTGAGCAGAGAGGAGGACTGGGAATGAGACAGTGGTCTGTTATTGAGGAGGGAGTAAAAGCCAACATTTGAGAGATGCTTGAGCAAAAAAACTCCATGTGACCTGACTGTGAAGGAGCACTCACCTCTTGAGTGCCTCCTATCTACTGCATATAGCACTGCAGGCCCTTCCCTGCTCCTGGCCACCTAATAAGTTGTTGACCTTGCTTAGTAAGCCTTCACTGGCTCAGCCATTTGGTCAAGTCATACAGTCAAATGGATGGACCCTCTTCCCAGTTCAGCAAACTGTCAGTCCTTTGTTGGCCCTGTCTCCAGGCCCTTTAAGTCCTGCCTTTCACTCGGCATCTAGCAGAGGCTTGCCCTCTTCTTGGGGCTTAGCCCATTTTGCTAGGGGAACCCAGGTCCACCCACAATTAAGAGATCCTAGAAACCTGGTCCTTTCCTTTCACCCCTTACCTTAGGCTTACAGTTCTCAGCCCCTGTCTCTCTCAGGGCCTGGCAATGAGCCCATCCAATGAGCTATGCTTCCTCTCTGGCCCCAGATAGGAACTGACCTGCTCAGGTCCTGCAGCTCCTTTTATCTGAGCCTGCTGGGTGCTGATTGGCTGCTTCTAGGCAGCCTCTCTACACAGGCCTGGAGGACCATCTTTGCTGCTCCTTTCATAGGACTGCACCTATGGACACCCTTACTGTGATATCTGAGCACCTCCCAGCCTTTCATCCTCACAGCCCCACAGTGAGGCAGATCAGTGCTGTTATCCCTATTTCAGAAATGTGGAATTGAGGCATAAAGAGACTAAGCGATGTCACTCAGGAAGTCTATGGTAGAGTAGAGACTTGAACCCCGATTTGCGGAGTCCGGTGCTGATGCCCTGAGCCCTGGGAACAGAACATCCCTGCAGTAATCTGAAATGGTTCTCAGTTCCAGGGCAGGGACACACAAGATTCTGTTAGCTTCACTGCAAAGCCATTGTATAGATTGGTGCTTCCCGGGCATCTCTATGCTGCATCTATGCTCCCAGCCTATCCACGCACTTCGGTTAGTGGGGCTTGCACTAGTGTGGTAAAAATATCTGTGCAAATGGTGCTTTGACATTGCAACTTGGGCAGTCAGATATGGCCAAAGAAGAATAAGCATGGCAAAGGAAACTCAGGGCTTAGGCCAGAAATTTTAAAGATATATCACAGGCAGGTTCCTCTCCTGGTGTAAGTAGGTACAAATCCACTAAAGCCCACACAGGCTGCATCCAGTTACAACAGGAGAGAATTTGGCCCCGAACTCTTTTGCAACAATACTTCATCAGATGGGTCTCTCAAGAATGGAACTGAAAAATGAAAGTCATTTAGCTCAAGAAATCACAAGTGCTTTAAGTAGAACAGTTAGGTTAGAAATTCTAATTGGAGCCTGCTCGGCTGGATTGAATCTAATTGAAGAGAGAGGACTGAATTCCACAGGATCTCGACACAATGTCATTTCATTTTGCATTTGCCTTTCAGACCTTAGATATCTGTTTCCCACTCTACCTTCTATTCTCAGGCATTTTGAAGAGTACATGTTACATTGACGTCCGCTGGTTTCCTTTCGATGTGCAAAAATGCGATCTGAAATTTGGTTCATGGACGCACAATGGCTGGCTTCTTGATCTGCAGATGCTTGAAGCGGATATTTCCAATTACATATCAAATGGAGAATGGGATTTAGTGGGTAAGTTGGCTTGCTTCGAAGTCTAAACTTCAAGGCGAAAATGTATAAATGGAAATGATGACTTATCTAGACATTAGAAGTGCAGGTATTAAAAGCTCCTATTTGAAATGCCATAGAAATCTCAAAATTGGACTGCATACAATGTTTCAAGTGTATTCTTTTTTGTCCTGTAGCATTAACTAAAGCTACATCAAGGAGCCTGTGTGTATAAAGCTGGGATGTCTGATAACCTAGGAAATTCTACTGACCTTGATAGGTGCAGGGGGTGAGCACGGTATTTGGACCTCTGTGTCTTCTGAGTTCACAGTGAACATAGAATCACATTTCTGCAACTTATTTAGCCAAAAGGTAATTAGGATAGAAAGTCTGATCTCAGCAAAATTTAGAAGAAACTCTTGCAAAACACACACACACACACACACACACACACACACACACACACACACACACACAC
>ML685839.1:10452680-10583413 GCA_007922175.1 Pelusios castaneus | reverse complement strand
CACACACACACACACACACACACACACACACACACACACACACACACCAAAATTCATACACCCAGGGCCTTGTTAACTCTTAAAACCACCCCAATTACAGTCTCCTATTTCCTAAGCTTCCCCAGTTTCCTGCGTCTAACAGTGTCAGCTATACTCTTAAAAAAACAAACAAAAAAACCCCCAAAAAACCCTTGCCTGCAGCTTCCTGCTGCCTTAAATACTGGAAGCATCTAATTCCTCTGAGGTGGGGCTCCTCTTGTATTCAGGGCTGGCTTAGCCCCACGTTCTCGATAGTCACCTTGTTACAGTCTCACCCTGTCAGAGTATGCACCTTTCCGGTTCTGTCAAAAGTCAGACCTTGTTTCTTCTTCTGACAAAACCAGATAAACACAAAAAGGGGGAAAGAGAAAAAGAACAGTGAGTGCTAGGAATGGCAGCATCGGTCACACTTACAGTTTGGTTGCTAGAAAATTAGATCACAGTCTAGAGCACATGACACAGTTAGTGACTAGATTATTATTCCTGTAGCCAGTCTGGGGGTAAATCCCCTCTTACTAAGACTGAGATGCTCAGCACTGCTAATAGTGTTTCACAGCAAAAATGTTGCAAAGTGAGATTTCCCAGGCTGGCTAAGCAGGCTTCTTATTAAACAGAAAGCAAGGAGACACACACCTTGGGTGCGTCTATATTGGCACCTTAGGTCAACCTAAGGACACTTAAGTCGACCTACAGAAGTCTGCGTCCACACAGGTCGCTTGTTACGTCAACTTAAGAGCTTCCTTAAATCGACTTAACACCACCTCTGAAGGTCGACATAAGGCTTAAGTCGACCTTATTAAGTCGACTTAACAAGTGTAGACATAGCCACAGAGAGAAAAAGAGACAGAAGGCTAAGGTAAGGTTATGAATAGCAGGAACTTAGGTTTCCATCTGCAAGTTACTGAAAACACAGTCATGGAGGTTGCCCTCAATTAAAAAGAAATCTTTTGAATTTCCTGACTTTCCAATGCCTGGTTTCTAAAAAGAAAACACAGACACTTCAACTAAGGTTCTCTCAATCCTCCCTTTAACTTATCTTTATTTATATCCTTATCTGCAATGTCACAAAATGGGTGTCTGAAAATTGCCTTGGGATTTTCAGTTCTCTTACAAAAGTCACTTTGTGACATTTCTACACGTATTATGAGTCCAGGATTTAAAAAGGAGCCAGCAGGTTCCATTGGGAGCAGTGGAGAATCCCCACAAACATGTCTGAGATTCTGGCCCTTATCATTCAGATAAGTGGGCTTTATTGCCCAACACATTGTGACACACTAAGGCCTCATAAACTGCCACCAGAGTCTTCGTCGGGTGTATTGGCATGTTAATATATGGCTCATACCTCACAGGTATTACAGGGTGCGTGAGAAACCTCAAGGTGCTCCCAGTATCACACAAACAGATCAACGACAGAGTCCTGTGGCACTTTCTGTTAGTCTCTAAAAGTGCCACAGGACTCTGTTTGTTTTTCTGCAATAGACTAACATGGCTACCCCTTTGGAACTTGACAAACAGATCAGGTTACATTAAAAATAACTGGGACATCTTTCCAAAAAGCAAAGGCACCAGTTCTCATTGGGTTCTGAAGTCAAGCTGTTTTTCAGATGAATTTTCAGAAAATGTGAAGACAGTTTTCCAGCTCTGATCTATCGCACCATCATATCAGACTGCTTGGCCTGAGGCGCTATCAAGTCTTCCGCAAATGTCCCCATCTATCAGAAGAAATTTCAGGTGGATCGTTTGAGCTTTGCCAAAGATGGGGGGAGGGAACTTATGAAAGCGTTACAAGATTAACTGCAAAAAGGACCAGCTGCCTGTAACATTCAGTTTTTCCCCGCCAAAGAACTCAACTGTGGAAAACTGACTGAATAGACAAAGGATGAATCTGCTGCAATTCAACTGCAATATGTTTCTCCATGAATGAGTTATATTGTTTCCAGAAATAAACACTGAAAACCAGTGTGCTCCATATAAATATTATATTTGCAAATCCTGTAGTCACTACATGTATACACTGAGCAGAGTGACAGGCAAACGACAGAAATATCTTTAAAGGTGCTATAGAAATATAATCTCAAAGCAGTTTAGGTATAAAATCACTTCTCTACTGTATATGGTCACCTCAGGAGTGGAGTGAGCCAGCAGAGGCTATGCTGCACAGTAGAGGAGGGGAAGTTTTGACAAAGAATCCTAGAGCAAACTGAAGAATCAAGGGATCCTTAATATCTACACAACATAGAAAATAACTTTGTTTTTAATGTCTTGCACACAGGGAGTGCAAATTTCATTTTAATAAATTCTGCTAACTTAAAAAAAATGCCTGGCGGGATTTGAACCTACAGTTTGAGAGTGTTAGCAGACGCCAAGCTGGAGCCACTAAACTAGCCACACTGATGGGAAAGTGGTTCTGTGTGGCATAGTGTGGTTGACCGCCTAGGCATCAAGAGCCCAGGTTCTAGTCTTTGCCACTGACCTTTCGTGTGACCTTGGGCAAGTCACTTCACGTCTCTTACCCCATCCCCACCTTCGTCTATTTAGTCTGTAAGCAATTTGGGGCAAGGGGCTGTCTCTTACTGTATGTAGAGCTTCTAGCACAATGGGGCCCAGCTCTCTGCTGAGGCTGCTAGATGCAACAGTAAAACATGCTGTAACAATGGTCTAAAAAGAATACCTTTGGACATTGAGGCCAATGCTCCGTGGCATGAAGCATTGACTGAAGAGCTGAGCGCTCCGCAGCTCCAGACATCAGTCCACTGAGCACTGCACCCCTGATTTCCTTCTGTGCAGGGGTCCCAGGGAAGAGGAATGAGCTGTACTATGAGTGCTGTAAAGAACCGTATCCAGATGTGACGTATACTGTAACCATGCGCAGGCGCACCCTCTACTATGGCTTGAACTTGCTGATTCCCTGTGTCCTCATATCTGGGTTGGCGCTGCTTGTTTTCCTATTGCCTGCTGACTCGGGAGAAAAGATCTCTTTAGGTAAGAGCTAATTCATTAATTGAGGAATTAAATTTCTTTCCTAAAGATTTGGCATAAAAGGAAAGGAAAAAAGCTCAGCCTGCAATGGACTTTGGTTAGTAGAGATTTCCCACGTGTGGGAGAGCCCATTCAAGGCTGCAGATACCGTAGCAAAATGGCTTTCTATGGGCCAGCCGGAGCAACCTGCACTCACATTAATGAGCGCTTATGCCGATAGCCCTAAAGAGTCTGCACTAGGTAAGCTCAGACATTTGTATTGACATGGGCAAGATGGTGATATGTCTTCCTGCTGATATTAGGTATTAATAAACAGCTGGTCTTGATTTGGATTATTCTCTTGGTCCCGTTTTGTAAGATGAATGTTATTCACCAGTCCTGCAGGATACGTGTAAACCACAGTGCAAACATTTCCATTAGACTAGGTGGAGCAGTGGGCTAGGGTAACCCTCTCTTTCTTCAGAAGTCCGAATTCATAGCCAAGCATAGGTCATAAGAGAGAAGGCCAGAGAAAGCAGGTCGGAAGGGTAGGCCTGGGCAGGTTGAAAGCAACATGGGCACCAAGAATGAAGAGTGATTACACAAGGCTAAAAGTAACTGAGTCACAAAGGTGACATCTGGGTCTGTCTAGGGGATGTTAGAAAAGTATCTGAACAAAGTTCCAGAGCATTAAGGACCCATCTGTGATGCCTTTACTCCTGATGAGTAGCGAGTTGCTGTACAAGGAGACCCATTGGTTACTCATGGAGGAACATGACAATATGAACAAGGGTCAGAATCCAGATTGGAGTGGGAGTTTCAGAACTGCTCAGCGTGCTCTACCCCCTGCTTAGCAGACAGCTGGGACTGAGGAGGCCGGAGTGAAGAGAGCTGGCGTAGTCAGGGCAAGATAAAATGGTGGCATTGTTGTGGAGTTCAGTGTGGAAGAAGCAAGGCCTCAATGTACGTGGACAAGGTGGTAGTGAATAAGATACACAGCTTTGCAATGCAGGAGGGAGAGAGCTTGAGGCTTATTGGCAGACAGCGCACATAGGAAACTGAAGAGAAGGGAGAAAGAGAGGAGATGCGGATGCACTGGAAGATGCATCTTATCCAGTAAAAGCTCTTTGCTTGGAGACCTTTCTCTGACAGAAGCTGAGATGAAGCCACAGGTTGGCTGAGCGAGTGAACAGGACGGGGTTTTATTTAATAACCACGATGGTAGTAGGCAGGGCTACCCAAGTTCAACAAAGGTCTCACTCCTCAGCCTTTGTTTTCCCTCACAGGTATCACCGTCCTGTTGTCCCTGACAGTGTTCATGCTGCTTGTGGCAGAGATCATGCCAGCCACCTCTGACTCCGTCCCTCTCATTGGTAGGTGCTGTTTTCATCCTACTTGTGTTCAGGGCTGGGATCTTGCTTCCCACGCTTCTTTTGTTTGTAACCCATTTTGGAACTCTCCATATCACTGTCAGAGACTCATTGATCAGTTGTGCAGGGGGCAAGTCACTTGTTTATCCGGTACAAGCAATGCACGGGTGGAAAACTGGCTTCATGTGCAAAGGTTTGTACGAGGTGGACCAAGGGGCTACTGAATTAGCAGGCAACTGAACTGGGGGTTAAGCATTCACTCTTGAGATTTGGGGTAGTGAAGCACAAGAGCTTTTGGGGGGTCCCAGAACCCCAAGTTACCGGTATAGGATGGGGTTTTCAGAAGCATTCTTCCTAGGACTAACTCAGCTCCAGTGGACCCAGAGGTAGACTCCTCATTGCCTTCAATGGGCACATGGCTGGTCCATGTTGAAAACATTAAAAAATCCCATCCATGGCTGCATATTTACATCTGTCCCTGTATAAGCAGCGATTCCCTTTCCCCTCCTCCCCGTGTCCTCCCTTCCTTCACTCAGCTGCCCTCACTAGCCCCTTCCCTTCCCTCCTCCCCACTCCCCTTCACCCAGAGATACCACACACAATTCAGAGGAACACTGGGAAAACCCAGCTGCATTGTCAACAGACAATCAGTGGGCCAAATTAGCTGGTTGGTTACCCCACGGCAACCCCACTGACATCCCTGCGACCTGTTGAGATCAACGGGAGTCTTTTCATTGGCTTCCCTGGACTCAATGCTGGGTTTCTAAAAAATGTTTAGAACAGAGTCTGGGCCAAATAACACTTCAATTACATTTATGATCAAAAAACAATTTTTAGAACTCAAACAGCTCAATTTTTATATAACGGGCAAGCTATGTTACTAGAAAGTATTTGGACAACCTTTGGTCTTATAAGTGCAGTGCAGTTTTGGAATCGTGCTCATGCTTTGTTGTGTGTGTCAAATTTGACAGAGCACTTTCACAGAATCATGCAACTGCAGGACTGGAAGAGATCTCAGTAGGGCATCTAGACCAGTCCCCTACACTGAGGCAGCACTAAGTGCTATCTAGACCATGCCTGACGGGTGTTTGTCTAACCTGTTCTTAAAAACCTGTAATAACGGAGGTTCCACAGTCTCCCTAGGTAATTTGTTCCCATGGCTAACTACTTTGACAGTCAAAGTTTTCCTTGTGTCTAACCTAAATCTCTCTTGCTGCAATTTAAGCCCATTACTCTTTGTCCTGTCCTATGGATAAGAACAATTTATCACCCTTCTCTATATAAAAACCTTTTATGTCCTTGAAAACTTGTGTGTTCCCTTCTGTCTTCCCTTCTCCAGACTAAACAAACCCTGGCTTTTCAATCTTCCCTCCTAGGTTGTGTTTTCTAGATCTCTAGTCATTTTTGTTGTTCTCCTCTAGACTTTTTCCACTTTGTTCTCATCTTTCCCCAAATCTGGTGCTCCGAACTGGACATAATGCTCCAGTACAGGCCTCATGTGTGCTGAGTAGAGCAGAAGACTTACTTCTTGTGTCTTGCTTAAACACTCCTCCTAATACATCCCAGAATGAAGCTTACTGTTTTTTGCAGCGCGTTGAGTTGTATTTAGTTTGTGGTCCGCTATGACTCCCAGATCCCCTTCTGCTGTACTCCCTTCTGGGCAGCCTTTTTGTATTTGTGCACTTGATTATTCATTCCTATGTGCAATACTTTGCATTTGTCCTTAGTCATGCCCAACACAAGGTGCTGTATCTTGGGGTAATCTGAAAAAGAACAAACATGGTGTGCTCCTAACACAGGTTAAGATAGCAGTGAACACATTGCAACTCTGCTTTTATCTTCGGTTAGCAGCTAAAGGTTAACTCCAGGCAGCCCTATAGGTTCTAGCTTGAGCTGCCAGCCCAAGCTGATGTGTCCTCCCTGCTATTTCAACTCAAGAGAACTGACGGACAGGAGGAGTAAGTGATTTGCCCAAGGTCATACAGGAAGGCTACAGGAGAGCTAAGAATTGAACCTAGAACTAAGTCCCAATCCAGTGCGTTAATCACTTTCCTTTCTAGAATATTCTTTCTGGAGACTCAAATGACAGAGATGGTGAGGGAGTCATTCTAGATAAATTGAGTTGTCTGGGCAGATTGCTTGCTTGCTTTTGGGTGCATGGGTAGTAATATCAACAAGCTGGCAGGCTAGGATGCCGGTTGAATTTCCTCAACATCCCCAAGGCACAGTGCATGTGAAAAACTTGACTTATAGTGTATATCTTCACTCCAGTTAAAAACCTGAGGCTGGCCTGTGCCAGCTGACTGGGGCTCCTTGGGCTTGAGCTAAGGGGCTGTTTAACTGCAATATAGATTTTTTGGTTCAGGCTGGAGTATGGGTTCTAGACCCTGCAAATGTTTACACCGAAATTAAACAACCCCTTAACCACAGGTGTCTCACTGCAGCATAGACATACCTAAAGTGACTTTTGGGATCAAAGCAGGCTACAAAAAGGTAAAGCAGCCATTGTGAATTGTCTTAATTATATTAGTCATGCCTTCAGGCTCCAACTAAGAGTGTGGCCCCATTGAGCTAGGCTTGTAGACAACACCCATGTTCATCTCTAGGGGCAGAGAGCAGGAAGCCACAGACTTACAAGAGACTTGCTGTATGTCAGGTGTACCAGTAGACCACTAAGGCCTTGCAACAACTACATAATATGCAGATACAGATGCATGGAGGGTTATCCTCATTCCAGGTGGCTTGCTGCATCGTGACACATGAAGAATACGTCTCTTTTGAATGCTACTGAAGCATTGCAGAATATGCTCCCTGAAGCGTTTGTCTCAGAGAGCGACCATCCATTTGTTTCAGAGGAATTTAAAATATTCTTCAGGAGAAACTCAGGGATGCAGCCCAGATCTGCTGTGAATCAGAATGCACTGTGCAAAGACAAGAGGCATCAGGAGAAAATGTGGGCAGAGCCCCGCTATCGTAAATCCAAGAAAGAGAAAGCTGCGACACAGCTATTTCATAAACCTCTGCTGTAGTAGGTTTCATTTACGTAGGCCAGGGTTAACAAAAGCATTGAATGAAAAACTCAAGTACTGGGCCTATGCTTCCTAACAATTGTGCTGTCTGTGCCTCATCTGTTGGAGAAGTCGGAAGATGTGTAGTGAATGAGGCAAGGGCTGCAGAAAGAGAAACAAGGATCTCATGGCTGGAGCGGCTGAATGCTACCCTGGTGAATTCTATCCCTGCCTCTGCCACAGGGTTACTGTGTGATGCTGGGCACATCATTTAAACCAAGCTGTCCTGATTTGCTGAGTTCCTGGGGGTCTGAATTGCAAGAGTTGGGGGCTCAGATCAGCAGCCGATGTTAAAGGAGCTGTGCTTTGAACATGCAGAGTGCTGGAGAATGCTAAGTATTCAGAAAAATCAGATCCTAGGTGTCTCAGAAGTGGGGGATACTTTGTTCCCAATCGGTATAATATCACCCCTTGACTTCACATGGTGATGTGAAGAGAAATTCAGAGCTGTTTACGGAACGCTCAGCTATGTAGTAATGAGGACCACAGAGAAGCCCCTGAGGCAATTAATAACTCTGTCTTTGGAGCAGGCTTTCAGCAGCGTACAATAAACAAGGCCTGGGCCACACGCTGAACGACGAGGAGAAAACAAATGACTGAATAGCTGTTTAATCAGCAAGCACCTTCAGCCTGTGCACTGACTGAGGTACAGACCCTCTGGATAAAATAGTGTTTGATCATGTAATTAAAGACCATGCCACAATTCACACACACAAGGGGGCTGAGTTAAGCCTTCACAGCAACCTTAATCCTGGCATTTCCAACTTTGGAGTACTTGACGCTGCAACTTTAACATTCTTGTCATGTAGCTTTTCGTGTGGAACGTCCCTATAGAAGGTTACATCTCAAAATGCAAAAGAGGCACCAGAGGGGGAGCATGTGTGAAACGCTCTCCATGTCATCTCCCTGCAATCACAACTCGAACTCGGACTCCCCCTCAGAACAAACACTTCTCACTGCTAAACATGAGGGTGGAGTGTGGAATACGGTGCTATGTAAGTACTCATTCTGCCTGCTGCAGATGGGATTTTCAAAGCTGCAAAGTCATTGAGGCACCCTATTAAAAGACAATGGGGCTTGGGCTCCTGAATAATTCAAGTGGTTCTAGAAACCCAGTGATGCTTGTTTAAGTGGAAAAACCACCCTCCTAACCAGCATGCCAAAAGACAAGTACTGTCCACACAGCTAACATACTTCAGGGAGCTGGCAGAAAAACTCCTTCTGGCTATGTACACTGTCTCTACGAGGTGTCTAAGGCTCTGTAGCCTAAATGTGCTTCATACCAGGCCAGCTATTTGCAGATGAAAAGGGAAACAAAGTATATAAGTATAAAGCACATTTAAATTGATATAACTGTGTCCATACTAATGTGATTTCTACTGACTTAATTGTTTCAGTAGAAAAGTCACATCCCGGGCCCTGTAGAGATATATTATTATAAAACCAATGTACGGGAACAAACAGAATAACCACAATGGTCCAAGCCCCTTCGCTCTAGTTCACTGCTGGACAGAGGAACAGATTCTTTCATCTCCTCCAGAGCAAAAAGTCCCGGAGCTGATGTGATCCACTGAGACTGTTCTCAAGACTAAATCTATTAAATAAGCTGTGTTAGCACCTTATATTTTGCAATATTTTCCCCAAAGCCTAGCCAATTAGAGCATGTCCAAGGTATTTAGAAAAGCACCTCTGAAAGCTGCTGTGTAGGTCAAACTTGCTTTGTTCCTTTGAACTGATCATTCAAGTCATTTCCTCTTATGAAATGACGTAAAAGGATAAAACATCCATGTCCAGAATTCCAAGCCCCTGGACGCTGACTTCAGCTCTCTGGAAAATGAGTTTCAAACATTCCCATTGATCCCCAGTTAATGTCATCTGCTGCTCACCTCTGGGCCTGACACAGGCCTGAACAGGTGCTGGATACCTACTGCCGAGCTGCAGGAGAAGAAAGAACAGGGCTAAGAGGCCTTCCCCAGGCACCCCCTGGTAGATCCATGATGCCAACCCCAGCTCTCTTCCCTGCTCTGGGGACCTCCCAGGGCTCAGCAAGAGCTTGAGGTGCCGATGCTTTTCCCAGGAACATCACTCTCAGCCACACTTAGCCTGACTCCCACCCTGGCAGCAATCTGGGGAGGGGGGACCACATCATCCCACGTGGGCCGCCCTGCACATGCCACCTCTGTCACATACCTTGTTTCTCTAGTATCCTGGAACTGCATGGCTACAGCTAGACCCAACCCCCCTACCACATGGACCTTGGGAAAAACAAGATTTATGAAAATTCAAAGGACAGCCTTACCTTGTTGCCATGGATTATTTTTGCTCACTTCGGAGTTCCAGAACAACCAGTGAGGGACAACAAATCACAATTCACCGCAGCGGAATTTAAGTCATTCCAAACAAAATATGATTTTGAGCACATCCCTAGAAGCCTACATTACTCACAAGCAAATGAAGAGGCTGAGAGTGAGCTTGTACAGATAAACAAGAAAATCCTACAGCAGCATGATCCGTTTCTTGCTCTCCTAAGTTACAGATCAACACCAACAGCAGCTACTGGATTTAGTCCAGCACAAGTCAGAACTACTGTTCCAGGTTTGGAAAAGAACCTGCTTCCAAAGTGGCCAGACATGAAGAGAGTGGCCAAACTGGATAAAAAGGGCTGAGCAACACTATTACAGCATGAATCTCTGAGGGTGCGTCTACACTTGTAAATTAAGTCAATTTAAGCAGGCTTAAGTCGACTTAATTTACTCTGCGTCCACACTGGAGTTTCCTTAAGTCGACTTAAGCTGTTGCTTAAGTTGACTTAAGGAAATTTAAAGTCGACTTAATAAGACCTGCTTTTAAGTTGACTTTAATGCTTAAGTCTACTTTTAAAGTCGACTTAAGCACTATGGACGCCCTAAGTTGACTTAGGGCAGGGGAAAAAGGGAGCCCCTGCTCCCTTCTCCCCAGGAAGTCGCTAGCGGCTCGTCCTGGCTCCCTTCTCCCTGGGACCACTCATGTCCCAGGAAGAAGGGAGCATGGGGGCCCTTCTGGCCGGGACCCCAGTGTCCTGGCCAGAAGGGAGTGGGGCTCCTTTCTGCCCGGGACAGAGCTGTCCCAGCTAGAAGGGAGCATGGGGCTCCCTTTTGCCCAGGACCTGAGCAGTCCCAGCCAGAAGGGAGCCGAGCAGTCCGGGTCAGAAGGGAGCTCCGTGCTCCCTTTTCCCCCGGACCGCTCCAGGGCTTCCTGCCTCCGGGAGAGCCAGCCCCACATGGGGCTGTCTCTCCCGAGGACGAGCCCTCCTAGCTTGGGGAGCCGAGGCTCCAAAGAAGCCTCGCCTCCCCCTGGACCTAACTAGTTGACTTAGAGAGTCTAGTATAGACTGTGTTCATGTCAAATTAGGTGGAGAAGAAGGATGGAGAACTCCAGCTGTGATGAAGAAAAAAAGTGCTCGGTGCCCAGATCATATGGGATTGTGCTGACAACAGAAAGTTCAGCAGAAACCATCTACATCTACAGTTTATTCTTCAAAAAGAACAATCAACAGCCCAAACCCTAGAGATGGCAGATGAAGAACAAGAAGACAACTCGAAGACTCCAAACCAGCCAGAGTCAGACATTGCAATTAGCAAACAACCAGACGACCAGGTCATTATGCGTTCTGGTCCTGTAATTAGAAAATGAATACAATTCAGAGGTACTTACCAGACTGACATGTACTGAGGTTCAAAGACAGTAAAGAATGTAAATAGTCCAAATGGCAGGAATGTTGAACTTAAAGGGGGAGATGGAACGGAATGCTAAACTCTATTACACTGCTCAGCCACTAGCTGAGCTGTGTGTCAAGCACTATATTTATTTTAAATGAACCTCAGCCATACCCGGCAGGGCATTAAAGGATCTATCTTATGATGAACACAACTGGCGTGTCCAGTCTATATCTGGTACAGAGGAACAGGGCATTGTCCCGAATACAGTTCTGGGGTGCTGCACTATAGCCTCTTCTCTGAGCAGAAGCAATGAAAACACCTTCCCTCTCCTGGTGAGCATACTGTGTGGTACCACAAATGACTTCCCTTGCTTGCACCCTACTGGGGACACAGCATGCAGGACAGTGTGGTAATTGTTCCTGGTGTGCCTTGAACATGCTGCTGCTTGCTACAGAGGAGTCCTGCCCTGCTGGTAGCACTGGAGCAGAAGAGATGCCCGCAGTCCTCGGAAGGTCTGAGTTTCAGGAGTGGAGTGTGGTCAAAGCTCATTGTCAAAGCCTGAGTTTCTGAACACTCACATGGGACTATGGAAAAGACAGGTCAGGGAACCCCTGAGATTACTTTCATTTATTTATGTTTGAAATCTTAGCAAACAAACAAATCCATTGATGTGAGTGAAAAGCATTTGAATGCTGTGCTGTACAAACGACAATGGCTCAGCTAGAACCAAGCTCAATCAATTATAACAACAAGGCTTTATTGCTGAGCCCTGGGAATCACTGCAAGCCCTGGAAGCTGTGGAGTGCAGCCCTTGTTGAGACCTTTGGAACATGATTATACAGCAACCGTTCAGGCCTGAACTTATCCATCTCTGCAACAGCTGATTCCCCCCTTGGGCAGCCTGCCTGGCTGCATTTGTGACTCGACCTCTTTTTAATTTCCTTTTTTTAGGGCATCATCAGTACAGCTGGGTAGAATAGTGCACGGGAGTAGCAGGGTGTATAAAGCCAGGGAACTCCAAACACTACACACATCATTGAGTGAAATCCTATGGGCCGTGTTATGCAAGACACCAGGCTAGATGAGCATAATGGTCCTTCCAGCCTTAAAAAAAAGTAGGAGTTTATGCACACATTAAATCTTCCTCACTATAGAATGCAAAAAAATAATGACTTCACACTCCTTCCACAAACACACCACACACTGCATACCTAAGCCATGCATGGAGCTCAGTCCTGCATATTTGCTGAAGGTGGAATTGACGTTTTGCATTGTATGAAGAGTGTGGATAATATGTTGTGCCACAGATCTTATGGAAGGAGGACGGGGGTTTTTTGTGAAGATGCAGAATCTATCATCATCAGCTGAACTGTACCATGTTAGCATTATACAGTTAAGAGGTGCCCTATAACTTGCTATTTCTTCATTTTTAAGAGTTGCATAAGGGGCCCAGGTATGTCAGACTTAACCTCAGTCTCTTTTAAACAAAGATTTTGTTTATGGAAAACACACATGCCCCCGCCCCCCCCCCCCCCCAGCATAAAATAAAAACAAATAACTTTGAATCATGAGGTTGTACTTCCATCCAAACTCTTGCATCATCATACAGCTAATCAAACCAAAGAACAAGATATATTATTCCCTTAAAAAATTAGTTCAGAACTGAAAATGTTCCTATATTTTATATTATGTATGCAGTGCCGCACAAATGATTTAAATGAATAACTACAGCATGATTAAAATATGTAAGCAAACACATTGTTAAGTAAATGCAGATAAAGTCCTACATAATCATACACATTATTTACCATTTGGATTACACTAGTGCCTAGAGGCATACTTGATGTCATTGGGCTTTTTCTCCATTGAAGTCAGCTCATCAAATTAGTGATCAATTATTTTGTTTGTTTAAAAAACAAAATGTCCAAAAGAAATGTGAAAATCAGATTCCTGCACAGTGGTTGACGTGGCCATGCTGCAGAATTGGAAGAACGTGTTCATGGATCAGGCCTGGTGCAACTCAAACCGATCATTCGAAATCCCACTCACCCACTTCCTGATCTGACACCCACCGCAGTCAGTCAATGGGAGTCTCTCCCATTGACTTCAGGGGGCTTTGGATCGGCCCTCTAAATGTATTAAGGTAGAGGAGAAAGTGCAGTTAGACAACAGAGCTCCACTAACCAAAGATTTTGGTTTACGACCGCAGCTCGATAAAGCTTTCATCTGACTGTTTCCACTAAATTCCAGCCTGGAACCAGCATTCTGAGGGGCTCCTGCATTCACAGACTTCAGCAAACTGAATATAAGAACCCTCCTGCATGCAGCCCAAATCCCACATTGAGGTGACCAGAACTTTAATATCGCTGGACTGATTCCCTGCCCCAGGTAGCAGAACTCTTCTAAATGTTTGATTTCTTTTCCATCCACACACACCTTTGCATCTGTTGTCTAGTTTCCTAGCTTTATAATCTTGGTCTATTCTGCATTTACTGTCAATCCAAGTTTTGCTGCCTCCTGTTCTCTCCCTCATGTAAAGGTCTTTCTACAGTATCCTTAGTAAAGCAATGTCATTGGCAAAGTCAAGCACCACCTGCAAGAGTGACTAGCTGCTATTACTGATTATTTACAACCCCCCGATGCATTGCATCAGCCACTATATTTGAAGGTATGTGATGCGTTTCTAAAGGCCCAGGGACTCATGACTACAAGCCCCAGATGTTGAAGCAGCTGCTTAGGTACTAGCCTCCACATTATGCCTCTTATAGCAATAAAATGACCAAAATAAATCAGTCTTAAGAAAGTTAGCACCTCGTGGTGCAAAGAGATTGCCTGTACTTCTTAGCCTTGGAAACAGCTGTTCCAGTATTAAAAAGATGGTAAGGAAACAGCACATGTTTTGAGACTAGAAGAATGGCTAACAGTCACTGATATCCCTGTAGCCATTTGCACTTGCACCCCTGGCTATTCAGGCCCTTGGCCCCCACAAATTACATCAAAACCATTCTTGTGCTTCACTCCTGCACTTTACTCATGGTGGGCTGCCCACTATCTATATACAAAAGTCCACACAGGGTTTTACAGCTCTTGCCCAGAAGCAGCAGGGTGCTCGACCTTCTCCCCTGCTCTGACTACTGGCCCCTGCTCCTCCTCCTGGGAGCTTTAATTGCTGTCCCAGGCTACATGACTGGTCCTCATTCCAGTTTACAGGCAGTTTGTTCAGCTGGCTCCCTTTTCCCTCAAATTAGGGCTCTGTAGAAGGGGCCAATCCAGCCTGGCCCACCACACTCAGCTACAATCCCTCTATCTCTTGATGCTTTACAGCATTTCCCTCATACATACCTATGTGCAAAACGAATCACGGGGAAGTCAAAAGGCCAAAAAGCAAGCTGGCAACGGAAGAGGAGTTTGAAGCAAGATCTCGATTCCTCTGTCATGGCTACCATTCCTTTCCCATGGCAGCACCCAGGCAAGGGCATTTCTTTCGGGAATCCAGCTCACTTCATGTTGTATTAAGCACTCTTGCCATTGAGGCTGCCTGAGGGGAAATCTGTCTGCTGCTGGTCAGTGCGGAGCTCAGACCCACAGCCTGGAGACATCAGCACATTCCAGCTAGCTGGGCCACGGTGTAGTTCAGCACATGCAGCAGTGATGGTGTGGACCACGTCTGTGTAACACAACATTGCTTCTCCATCACTCATGCACCGAACATTGCCAGGCCAATGAGAACACAGGCTGCATGAAGAGCTGCAGAGGCAAATCTGTGTGCCTTTTGCTAACAAGTAAATGGAAGAGGGAGCCACTTTAATTCCTGTAGGGGTATAAATGTCAGCACGTCAGTGAGCTTAACTGTCCTGGGGTCTGTTTGCCCTGCAATCAGAGATACCACAGCAGCACATGTAGACATGACAGAGCTCGCAGGGCAGACATACTACAGGAGTGACTTAAAGCAAGAACCCCAGCGTCCAACCTCACCCCTGCTATCAAGGATGTCAAAGAAAGGCAGCAGGGTATTTCAGGAGCCTGTAGGCAGCCAATTACAGCCACCCAAACCAGCCTTCTGAAAACCAAGCTATTGTTTCTTCATCCCTTCAAACCTGAAGCCTGTCTTTCACTTGCCTTCCTGTGTGAATTACCCATTCCTGGGTCAGTTCACTCAGACCCTCCTGCAGATAAGCGGCTCCTATTTTAGTGAAATTCCAAAGGGGTAGCCGTGTTAGTCTATTGTAGAAAGACAACAGAGTCCTGTGGCACTTTTAAAGACTAACAGATTTATTTATCGCATGAGCTTACGTGGGAGAAAATCCCACTTTGTCACACGCTTTCCCATCTTCAAAGCGTCTGACGAAGTGGGATTTTCTCCCACGTAAGCTCATGCGATAAATAAATCTGTTAGTCTTTAAAAGTGCCACAGGACTCTGTTGTCTTTCTATTTTAGTGAGTGCATCTGGCCAGCCACTCATGGGGTTCTGCAACAGAATGGCTCACAGTCAATATCTCCAGTCCCGAATGCAACCCTAGGAATTGCCTTCTTATAGAGTTCAGTGCCTCTCACTCACTCTGCAAGCTCATTAGGTTAGTCAGCCTATCAAATAAATTGACTTGCACCAGCTCTGTCACTGTAAATAAAGTCTCTACACAAACTCAAACCATATGCACTGCTTTAGATAAAACAAACGAATTCATTAGGTACAGAAAGATTTTAAGTGATCATAAACCAGAATAATCTGCTCAGGAAGAAATAAAACAAATCGCATGCTAAACTAAACATAATATTTCAGTAGCCTTTCAGTCTTTGATGATATCTTACCACACAGGCTGGCTGAGCTGACTCCTTCAGCCAGTCCCACCCTGTGGGTAGTCTGTCAGTTGCTGAGGCATGCATACAGGAACAATGGATATTTAAATGCCCTCACCTAGGTGGCTACTATGGTACAGGGATGGGAGCAATGACAGAGGAGCCAGGAGACCTCGCTTCAGAACTTTCCTCTGTTGCTGGCTTGCTTTCTGGCCTTTTAATTTTCCTGTGACTCCTCTTGAGGAAAATTGAAAGGAGCATAAACTCTAAGTCAAGGATAAAAGTATAATTAGGCAGGCCTAACAAGAATTTGAAGAAGAACTAGCCAAAGCCCTGGAAACTAACAGCAAACTTTTTTTTTTTTTTTTTTTTTAAAACACATAAATCAGAAGCAGGAAGCCTGGTCCAGTGGTACCACTGGAGAATCGAGATGCTAAAGGAGCATTCAAAGAAAACAACACCATTGTGGAGAAACTAAATGAATTCTTTTGCATCAATCTTTAATTCAAAGAATGTGAGGGAGATTCCCATACCTGAGCCATTCTTTTTAGGTGATGAATCTGAGGAACTAGCCCAGACTGAGTGGAGATTTTGCAACAAATTGATAAATTAAACAGTAATAAGTCACTAGGACCAAATGGTATTCACCCAGGCAAGAGTTCTGAAGGAACACAATTATGAAATTGCAGAACTTCTAAGTTTGATATGTAACCTATCATTTAAATCAGCTTCTGTACCAGATAACTGGAGGACAGCTAATGTGACACCAATTTTTTCAAAAAAGGCTCCAGAGACAATTCTGGCAATTACAGGCCAATAACCATAAAATCAGTGCCAGACAAATTGGTTGAAACTGTAGTAAAGAACAGAACTATCAGAGACATAGACGAACATGATTTGTTGGGGAAGAGTTAATATAGCTTTTTAAAAATGGAAATCATGCCTCACCAATCTATTAGAATTCTTTGAGCAGGTCAGCAAACATGTGAACAAGGCTGATCTGGTGCCCACAGTGTACTTAGATTTTCAGAAAGCCTTTGACAAAGTCCCTTACCAAAGGCTGTTGTGCACAATAAGCAGTCATGGGATAAGAGAGAAGGTCCTCTTCCTGGATCAGTATCTGGATAAAAGATAGGAAACCAAGAATAGGAATAAATGGTCAGTTTCAGAATGGAAAGAGCTAAATAGCGATGTCCCCAAGGGATCTGTACTGGGAACGGTGCTGTTCAACATATTTATGAATGATCTGGGAAAACAGCTAAACAGTGAGGTAGCAAATTTTGCAAATGATACAAAATTACTCAAGATAGTTAAATCCAGTGCAGACTGCAAAGTGTTAGAAATGGATCTCATAAAACTAGGTGACTTGGCAACAAAATGGCAGACGAAATTTGTAGACTCATAGACTCTAAGGTCAAAAGGGATCATTATGATCATCTAGTCTGACCATCTGCACAATGCAGGCCACAGAGCATCACCCACCCACCCTGTAATAGAATCCTAAATTATGACTGAATTACTGAAGTCCTCAAATAAGGATTTAAAGATTTCCAAGTACAGAGAATCCACTAGGATTTGTGCCCCATGTTGCAGAGGAAGGGTGGGGGACAGCTGGTCCAGGGGAGGAGTGGGCCAGCCCAGAGGTGGGGCTCTGTTCTCCTGCCCCTCCCTGGGCCAGCTGTTCTGCCTTAGGGGTGGAACGGGCCAGCCCAGAGGTGGGGCTAGAGAGCGGAATCCGCCACATGGGCTGGGCTGCTCCACCTCCGGGGAGCAGGAGTGGCTGGCTCAGGGAAGGGGCGGGAGTGTGGGGTCCAGCTTCTGGACCTGCCCGCACCGCCCCCGGCATCCCTAAGCATCTGTACCATGAGCCAGTGCCTCACTGGCTGATGGCTAGAGCCGGCTCTGCCTCTGACAGTTGGAAATGTACATCTAATTTCAAGTCTCAACTTCCTGATGGCCAGTTAATATCCATTTGTTCTTGTGTCCACACTGATGATGAATTTAAATCATTCCTTTTCCTCCCTGGTATTTATCCCACTGATGTGTTTATACAGAGAAATCATCTCTCCTCAACTTTCTTTTGGTTAGGCTAAACAAGCTAAGCTCTATGAGTCTCTTCTCATAGGGCAGGTTTTTCCATTCCTCAGATCATCCTAGTAGCCCTTCTCGGCACCTGTTCCAGTTTGATTTCATCTTTCTTAAACTTGGGAAACTAGAACGGCATACAATATTCCAGATGAAGTCCAACCAATACCTTTCATAAGAGGGCTAACAACTCTCTATCTCTATGGGCAAGAAGCGGTAGCTACGTCCAGGGGAGAAGCTCTCTCATCATTGTCCACACCAACATTTAGGTTGGTGTAACTTACATCACTCGGGGTTGGCTCCTTCATAGCACTGAGCGACAGCAGTTACACTGATGTAGTGATAGTGTAGATCTGGTGATAGGCAGAACACCCACCCACATGCCATTCTCAGGTCACTGACTCAAATCCCCCCACCTCAACATAAAACACACACTCAAGAGCACTAACACCTGGTTTCTTTATTCCCCTTCTGGAGAAATTCCACTCCTTAAACCCTAGCTCTCTGCAGACAAATTGGAGAAAACTGATCTCACCTAGGAAGCAGCTATCTGATTGGTCTATTTGGGGAGCAAGAGCTACTGAGGTGATGGTAGTCTTTAACAAGCATCGTATTCAGAGACAGACAATATGGTGCATTTCCCTGTTTTGCAGAATATGAGGCAAGATTGAATATGATAAAAATAATCGTAAGGGAAGGATTTAAACATATTGAGAGTGCATAATCTCAAACAGACTAAATCATAGAATCATAGTCTATTAGGGCTGGAAGGGAACCCAGGAGGGCATCTAGTCCAACCCCCTGCTCAAAGAAGGACCAACACGAAGTAAACCATCCCAGCCAGGGCTTTGTCAAGCTGCACCTTAAAAATCTCTAAGGATGGAGATTCCATCACCTCCCTAGGTAACCCATTCCAGTGCTTCACCACCCTCCTAGTGAAAAAGTTTTTCCTAATATCCAACCTTGACCTCCCCCACTGCAACTCAAGACTCTTGCACCTTGTTCTGTTATCTGCTACACCTGAGAACAGCCTAGTTCCATCCTCCCTGGAATCCCTTTTCAGATAATTGAAGTCTGCTATCAAATCCCCCCCTCAGTCTTCTCTTCTGCACACTAAACAAGTCTATTTCTTTCAGCCTCTCCTCATAAGTCATGTGTTCCAATCCCTAGTCATCTTTACTGCCCTCTGCTAACCTCTCTCCAGTTTGTCCACATCCTTTCTGTAGGAGGAGGCCCAAAACTAGACACAGTACTCCAATGAGGCCTCACTAGTGCCAAATAAAGGGGAATAATCACTTCCCTCGGTCTCCTGGCAGTACTCCTATTAATGCAGCCCAATATGCCATTAGCTGTCTTGGCAATAAGGGCGGACTGTTGATTCATATCCAGTTTCTTTTCCACTGTAACCCACAAGTCCTTTTCTGCTGAACTGCTGCCTAGCTGGCCAGTCCCCAGTCTGGAGCAGCACCTGGGATTCTTCTGTTCTAAGAGCAGGAATGTGCACTTGTCCTTGCTGAAGCTCCTCAGATTTCTTTTGGCTCACTCCTCCAATATGTCTAAGTCATCTGTATCCTATCCCAACCCTCCAGCATATTTACCACTCCCAACCCCCAGCCTCCCCGCAACTTAGTGGCACCTGCAAACTTGCTAAGAGGGCAATCCACTCTGTTGTCCAGATCCTTAATGAAGATGTTGAACAAATCGGTCCAGCATTGACCACGCTGCAGAATCAGTATACACTATGTGACAGTCCATTCAACAGAGCCCAGCAACACACTACGACAGAGAGGAAAAAAGAACAGAGGAGCCCCTTGAAAGTGTGGTGGGGGTTTAGCTGAGCAGAGTGGAGAGAAATGGAATTTGGTCCAGGTACCAGGAAAATACAAATCAACTAATCAAAGAGCTGGGTGGGATCTCTACATGGCCAGGACTTCTACTTTGCATCATCTGAAATACAGCATACTCAGTAGCCAGCCCCAAAGGCAGGCATTAAGCTCAGGAACGAGTCAGAGGAAAGAGCACCCCCCTGCTGCTTCAGACCACCAGCTTTCTGAAGTGGAAGCTCCCTTTCAGCAAAGAGATCCTTAGGAAAGTGATTTTCAATCAATTCCAATTACTGGCACCTGGAAGTGCCTCAGCTAAACATGGCAACACAATTAGGCAACGAAAATGTGCAATTATACACCTAGATGGAGATGTCAGCTTTCATCTTAGCATCAAGCCAAACTGAATTCAGTGCTGTGGAGTCTGTTTATGCCACCCTGAGCACACCTCTGAAGTGGAGCTGCCATTTCAGTGCACAATTCGAGTGCACCTTTCCTAGCCATGTGACCTCTGATGGTCATTTATGGCTTCACTCATGCTTTTGTTCTTTAAAACTATGGGGAATAAAACAGGAACACCTCCTTCCCTCCCTGCCAAAAGCATTCCTGGGGAGGGGACCATCAGAAGAATTGCTCCCTGTTGTATTCTGCCCCATCCAGGTGCACAGCACGACTAACACTAGCTTATGTGTCTGTCTCTTGTTATCATCCAACTAAACTGCTTTATGCAGTCGCATTGCTCACTTTCCAGCCCAGTGCATGAGACATTCACTCCCTGAAGTCCCTGCCTGGGGCAAGTTTCACCCATCCATCCATAAACACCCCAGTGCCTGTCTAGGCACTGCAGCGCAGGGAATATCAAAGCATCCCTACTTTGCTGAGCTGATTTGCAATCCCCCGACACAGACAAAGAACTTCAAAGCTGAAATTCCTCATGTCCTTTGCTTATTTTAGGGCTAGACTATGACCTGCTTAAGGACCAGTGAAGCAGAGCAAGTGGGCACCAGGGGACTCTCTATTATTCCCCTTCTTGGGCTCCCTGTATCACAGTACTTCCTTTCTCCCTATTGCACAGCTGAGCAGGCCCTGGCAAAGCCATGGGCCACACACCTGTGCTGGCATGGCAGGGGCAGTGAGGTGTGGAGCTGGCACAGATTACCTCCTCCGCAGACCAAGACAGGAAACTAGGGACCAGACGGTGTCTCTGTCACAGTGTGGTTCCTGCACCTGCAATAGTGCAACTAAGTGCTGTCTCTTCCTAGGGTTCACTGCGAATCTACCCTTCACTATAGTTTCCATATGCAAACAATTACAGTTTTTGATCTAATCCTGGAAATTTACACCCCTTGTTCTTTGCATAAGTGCCACTGAAATTTAATTAGATGGGTGCTGTGGAATGCCTGCATTCAGAGTCCCCTTGGCTGCTGATCAAAACACCTGGCATGTCTTTACAGGCTGGAGGGGAAGCTTGCTCCCTCACTTGGGGTGGCACAGAACAACTGGGATCACAGATTTCACCGTGTAATTTCTAACCAAGCTCACCTCTGCTCTGTTGTTTTTTAATTGCAGCTCAATATTTTGCTAGTATCATGGTCATTGTCGGTCTCTCGGTGGTGGTAACGGTTCTGGTTCTTCAGTTTCATCATCACGATCCACAAGCGGGAAAAATGCCCCAATGGGTAAGTGGCTCCAACATGTACATATTCAGGAAAAGAAAACAAATGACTCTGTTCTTTATATTGAACTGACATGGCTGGAACTTATCACAGTTCTTCAGCTGATTACAACAGGGGTGATATCGTCAAACTGGCCATGTCACAATAAAAACACAAACCCCAAGTGCCTTTTAATGGTCACCCACATTCTGGGTGTTTGGCTTCCCATTGGCCTTTGCAGGATTTACTGTTCAAATTGCAGGATGCTGCAGATAACATGGGAAAGTCCAATGGCATGGCATACAATTGTCAGGGTCCATTTGCTATTGCCAACCCTAAGAACGTCACAGGAACCATACTGCTCAAATACTCACTGGCACATAAGAGCTTTACATTTTCAAAGCACAAAACACAAGCATTTCTTAGCCACCACTGAGCAGCCAGCCCAGAACACACAGCAAATGACAGCACAAAGGTGCAGAATTTGAACCTGGATCTGAAGCCAAATTTTCCCATTGGCATCTGTCTCTGTATGAACTGAGCCAAATAACCAACTGGAGCCCCTTTTTCTCTCTTATTCTGACACGGCACTTGGTGCAAGCTCAGTTGGACTCTGGACATCTCTCTCTCACACACACACTTACCCCCACTTGCCCAATGGGGTGAGTGAGAGTAGACCTACAGCCAGAAGAGCCATTTCTATTGACACCACCTAATTACATTCAGGATACCCCTATACTTACCTCCTGGAAATTCCTTTGCTTTGCTGAACCCAAATCCCTGATCCAGAACCAAATTTCACAACAGGTCCCTTAAGCTATTCTGGGCCAACCCCATGCCTCAGATTCAACTCAGCCACTCTTCAAGGGAAGCTCTTGTGTTTCTGCAGCTGGGCCCCATCTTTAATCGCTGGGATGCTAACTCCATGTCTGACCTTAGGAGGCAGCCCCCCTGTTGTGGTGAAAGCTAGAGGTGCCCTCGCATGGCAGAGGAACTCTCTGGCCCTGCCCCAATCTGAGACTTAGGTTAGGCCTGACAGAACGCACTGGAGTCAGGTGCTCATCAGCATTGTGACACCTCCTTGGTGAAGCCTCTCTGCACTAAATGGATGTGGAGCAGGCTCAGGCTCCCCCACACCACTAATGCAGGTCCGGAGGTGGTCATTGTATGGCTGCTGACCTGGGCTTGTTCTGGGGCTACATGAAGGATGTTAGCCTGCAAACGTGTCACAGTCTCAAGACTACCTCCTGGCATCGGCCCAAATGGCCACCCATCAGTCTAGGAGGGAAGAGCTTGAGGGCTGAGGGGAATTCTGTGACGGGAGGGGTCATTTCTTTTCATTTCTAGTCTACACTCATGCGTATGGCCAGCTTTCCTCTGGGTGGTGGCCACTGACTCCTATGCAGAGCAGGGGGTGTTGTCCTCTGTTCTGTGCTCAGTAGTCCCTCTCTCTTCTAAGGGAGCAGCAGTCCCTTGTTTTGCTGGGCTCCGCCCACCAATGCAGTGATTAAACAGGCTGGTGCCTTTTGGGAGCAATATACTCTGCACATGTTCAGGTAGGAGGAAAACCAAAAATCAATGTTTCTATCAGTGTTTCTCATGGGGAGACTTTACAAGGCATATTTTGCCTGATTAGAAAAGGAAACAAGGAAATAAGAGCAGACACAAATATTCACAAGTATCCATCCAGACTGATTTTCCAGCAGGGCCACCATTTCTACAGCATCCCCTAATGCTTTGTTCATTGTATCTGACATGATGAGGAATCACTCTGACAGTACGGAAAAGTCACAAAACCGACCCACATCACCTTGCTTTAGAGATGAAATACACAACTGATTGGTGGGTGGGACACTGTTCTGTATCCCATTTCATCAGCTCTAAAAATAATCCAGGTTAATGACACAAGTTTAACCAAACAATAAAAACATCCACTGGCTCCTGGGCACAGTAGTAATTATTTCTTAGTGCCACTGTTGTGACATTTAAAATCATCATCTTACCTTCTCCAGCATAGAGAATGAATTCTGAATGAACATCACCCAGTTACTCTGCTGCAAGAGCGTTCTAAAGACGCCCCTCCTACCCACAAATCTGTGTGACGAGAACAGTTGCACCCATTGCCCCAGTGGCCAGGTGACCGTGGCAGCACAGGGGTGAAGGGAGAGATCCTGCTGCTACGCCACTGTGGCTAGCTACATGTCCTGTATTGGCATGGTTGGCACACCATGAAGCTTCAGTAACTTCGCAGGGCTTATAATAAGCCCCAGCTAGTGGTGTGTGAAAACCACCTCTCATCTGAGGCATTTTCTTTGTGGGACCAGGCAACTCATGGAGCACGCTGTCCTCAGTGGAAGTGATCAGATGTTAAAGGTACATTCCCTCATTGCAAAAGATATGACCCCTGCAGACATAGAATTTGTACCCACTGTGCAGCGAGGGAATATTTGGACATGTCCGTAGACTGAGGTTCTCTTTCCAGCAGATGGCTGCCTTGGAATCTCCTATCCCTGCATCTGCCTTGGAGCAATGAGGTCCCAGCCAGAGCAGATCAGAAGCCACAGAACCTGGGGCCTACCCCTCAGCTTCAGAACTTCTAGTACAGACAGGGAGGACTTTGCACCAGTATCTCATGGCACCTGCATTTATGCTTGCTTTACCAGCACCAGCACTGCCCCTGCTCACGTTAGGCCAGTCACTCATTGATGCAGCAGTGCTGGTTGGGATGATGGGCCTACCTGGTGACAGTAGTTAAAGGCAATTACCTACAAAGGATATGGGAACAAACCAAAAAAGCCCTTCTGCTCCTCTTCTCGCCCCCTCCTCCCCAGCTGACATAAAAAAAACCCCTTTTGAATGCAAGACTGCCAGGGACTATAGCAAGGACTGAGATTTCAGAATACCTGGAGCAAGCCCTCCTCCTACACCTAGAGAGGCAGTGCTCCTCCACCCACCGCACGAGCAGTAAATGAAGGGCTGGTTTCCTTCCAGCTATGTATGAGGAATGTGTTGGTGAATGAGATTCCTGGCTTGGCTATTCATAAAGTGAGAGACTGGCTAGTGGATTGGGCACTAGCGGGGGACCCAGCAAGTCTGGATTCTGCGCCCTCTTCTGCCACTGCTCTTCCATACGCCCCTGAGCCAAGTCACTTCACCTCTGTTTTACCTGTTCACACTGCAAGCTCTTTAGGGCAGGGAGCTTTCTCTCCCCGTGTACAGCGCCTAGCAAACCGAGGTTTGTGAGGATTATTTACATGGCAGTAGAGCCCAAGTGAATATTGGAATGTGTAAGTGCCAGGCCAGGAAAGAGAGCGAACCATGGAAACAAATGGGGCAGGAGGGCCAGGGCAGAGTGAAAAGACACGAGTGCTGAGTTGTATGGAGGACATCAACAGGAGAATGAGGAATTTAACTCTCTGCATACTAATACCAACGTTTTGGCCATTGTGATTCCTGGCACATTTGCCCTGGTTTTTCTCCAGGCCTGTTGCAATCTGTGTTACATTTTTCTTCCAGAGATAGCCCTGAAGCTCTTTGCTCTGTAAGAATGGGAATCTATTCAGATGGTTATCTGCAGGGAAAAGGAAATTGCTTCTCTGAAACTGTTGTTCTCTGCACATTGAATCTCATTAGATTCCCTCAAGTCCCTTCTTCCCCACTCACTGAGGGTTCTGCACATTTAAGTACTGTTCTTCCTTGTGGGGTTATTTTCACCTGTTGCTTAAAAGGAATGGATTGCTGGTGAACCAGGGGCAGGCTAAGGATCTGCATAAGGCAGCACAAAAGACACAGGGCTTAATTAGCTGTCACTTGCTCCCTGCTTTCCTGAGCCACTAACTAACACTGACAATTAAGCAGGGTCATTTCCCTTCCTGAAAGTGATAACTCCATGGGCTCCCATCTGTCTCACTATGAGAGTGCAGAGGAGGGGCTGAGCCCTGGTCTATATTGCAGGGATTGGGAGGTTCGGCTGCAATCAAAGGGAGATACGCTAGTTACTTACAATAACTTGCTCATCCCCCTTTGACTTCCAACGCCTACTCACTGCAGAATCTTCAGCTTGCTGAGTCAATAGGAAATGGCCTCCCATTGACTCAGTGTTATGCTACTTGAGGGGGTGGTCTTTGGGGGTCTTCAGGAGTGACTGACTGTTTGAGGAAAGGCCATATCTCTCAAACGACTGGAACCAGGCCTTGCCCTGCTTCAGTCACCTGCACCCCCATGATCTCAGTAGCCCTTCCCTGGGAATGTGTGGGATGGGAGATCACAGTCCACACTATATTCCTGACTGGCAGTTCTTAGATGGTGGGGTCTGACCAGAAGTGGGCTGAGAGAGGATGCCAGGTAGGTTATACCCCACCTACAAATCTCGAGTCTTTACAACCAAGCAGATAAGCAAGGCAGAAGATGGAAGAAGCAGCTTACTTCCATCCTCTGCTTCTATGGCCCCTGTTGCCCTGTCCCCTTCTACCATCATAGAGCAGCTTCTCAGACACACCCTAATCCTCTTTGCAGAGTGCTCCACTCTTGGGCAGGAGAAGGAGTGCTTGAAGAAGCAGAGGAGTGAGATTAATGCAGCATGCTAACAGGTGAAAACTACAAACTGTCTTGTCCTCATTAGGATGTTAACTTAAGTAGTTGAGTTAAGAACACAGCTTGCTTTCCAGTGAAGGCATGGCATCAGAGAGATACTGCCATAGAGCTGAGCATGATGCAAATATGGGGCCAGTCAGCCTCCAAATCCACCCACACTGAAAGCTGGCAAGAAAGATTTAATAGCCACAGATCTTTCGTTCAACTTGTAAATCCATATTTTGGCAGCTAAATGAGTGCCTGAATTTCAGAAATGCTCAAGACTCAGCAGTTCCTAGTAAAATCCATATAAATGTAAATATTAGAAACCGTAAAGCCTCCAATTATTAGCCGGTAGGTCCAACCAGCCTTTCACTGGATTTATGGTTTACCAATGTTTTGAAAGTGATCTTAGTGGAGAAGATAATACAGCTCTAAGGGATTTCCTTTTAGAAGTGTCTAAATACACGAGCCCCGAGTTACACGTGCACTTAACTTTGGATGCGTGAATAGTCCCGTTGAGTTCTATAAGGTGACTTGTGTGTAGAATTAAGCCAGTGCGCAGGTATTTGCAGGATTGGGGCCCATGGTTACCATTCATCAGCTTCAGGAAGGGGACCGGTCAGATCAAGAAACCCATACATTTCATAAACCTTTCACCTTACTGAAAATAAAACATAAGGAGGAAACTTACAGTGTTGCTGACTTCAAACACTTACATTTCATGCAGTTGTAACAAATATTGTGACTTTGTATATCCTAATAGCTGTGTGAATTCAGGTAGGCCTGTGAGAGTTAAGTTTGAGGCCTGGTTTGTCTGCAACTAGAATTCAAAATACAAGAGGATTCATCTTTTAAGAGTGACTCTCAGATTCCCTGCAAAGGTCAACTCATTCTTGAGCACACATGCGCTACAGGAATGATCCATCTGTTTGAAAAATACAGTTGTTAATTTACTTTCCTGTTGTTCTTCTCCTTTCACAGCAATCTATACAAACTAATAGAATTCCAGCCTGCCAGAGTTCAGATAAAAGCCCTAAAAGTCAACTAGAGAAGGAAAATTCCAAAGGGGGAGCCGTGTTAGTCTATTGTAGAAAGACAACAGAGTCCTGTGGCACTTTTAAAGACTAACAGATTTATCATGCGATAAATAAATAACAGTATTATCATGCGATAAATAAATCTGTTAGTCTTTAAAAGTGCCACAGGACTCTGTTGTCTAGAGAAGGAAAGGCATCCTCTTGCATTAATTCCCTCAATGGCCTTAACCCTTGACAAGAAGCATTTGTCCAATAGGCACCCGTAGGCAGGCTAGACCAGAGGAGCACTTTCTACACCAAAGAATGAGGAAATAAAAGCTGTATTTAAGCCATTTCCTCTGAAAAAGGTTCAGACTTTGAAATGTTGAACTAATTGACCATTTGTAAAAGGCCTGCTGTACCGTTGCACTGAGCTCTGTGAAAAATGCTTTCAGTTCACACATTTTTTTATTGAATTTAAACAATAGTGAAAAAAATGCCCATACAAAGAGCTTCTCAGCAATCTGACTCATAATCCTGCTACAACATCATCAGAGTGACCATCTCAAATCTTTCAGGTATAACACACTAGTAACATAGTCATGAAATCTATGTAAAGGAACTGCCATCAACTTTCTTCTCTAAAACCACAGGAATGTGTACGAACAAGAGTGCAAGAATTCCTTTGTAATGTGAAAAGTATATTTTCTTCACTTCTCTTGTTCTCAGAACTGTCTGGACTTTTTGCTCAAACTACCCTCCCCCCCAACCCCCCAAAATTCCTATTTGGAAAAAGACTAGGCTTGGGAAAAATTCACTTTCAAAGGGGAATTTTGAGACAGTAACAAGCAACCGAAAAGCTGTCGGGTGCATTCATCGCTGATACTCCTCCTCATGGCCAGGTGCAGAACAGCAGCTTTCTGTCTTGTACCCCTTGTTGACAATCACTATGGTCTTATGGCGGTCAGACTCTTCTCACCACCTGGCCAGGCCACTCTTTATTCCCACCCCTTTTGAGGTAACAAAGTCTGACAAACCCAAATCCAAATAATAATTCCAAACCTTGTCAGGTCTATGACCACTGACTCTGAGCTTTGTGATCCTCACATGCTTCCATAAGGTCTGCTTTGTCCAGCTCCTTGCTGCTGGCTGCTTCCTTCCTCCCATAATCTTTCTCCCTAGCCCCTTCCTGGCTTCTTGTAATGAGCGACACCAGCCATGGCTTCTCACTAGAAGTCAGATGCCTGCCCTGGCCTGTGTTCATCCTCTGACAGTGTCCCTGCATTGTTCCATTTCCCAGGCCTCGCTGCCTGCACGCACTCCTGCAGCACCAGCCTCCTTTGCTCTGGTTCATTCTCTACCCAATTCTTCCCCATTATCTCAGGGACCCATGTGTGTCTTCTGCCCGGCTCCATCACAAACTTTTCGGCCAGTGCCTGCTGCTCCGCTCTCTCTTTCTCCCGACTACAAAGAGAGCTGCTGCTGAGTTCTTCCCTGTCTCTCTGCAGCCCCTTTCCAACCCAGCCTGCCTCTCCTTCCACAGCTGAGACTCATCTTTAATTGGGGCTTGCCACCCTCCAGCTGCAGCCAGTAGCCTTAATTGAATCCCCTCACTCTAGTTAGCCCCCTTTAATGTCAGTGTGGGGTAGCTACCTCACCCCATGGCTTCTCTACTGGAATGCTGAGGCAAACTTAACTTCAGCTCTTACCACATGGTTCAGCTCCCTCCCAGTGCATTGGGACCATTTGTGAAGTAAAGATCTACCTGACAACTGTTCCCCTTAGAAATAAGCCTTACAACAGGGGTCAGCAACCCCTGGCATGGGATCCCATTTTGAGCAGCACGTGGCACTTTGTGCCATGGCCAAAATTGCTGCTCTTGCTGCCAAAAGCTGTGCCGGGCGGCTCCTTTCAGCTGCATGCCCGGGGAGAGCATCTCCAGCCATGCCGCAGAAAGAAGCTGCCTGGAGCGGGTCCCCACGCACATCATGGAGAGGAGCTGTTCAGGGTGGCTTCTTTTGGTGCCCCCCACTCCAGGCCTGGCCACTATCAAATACTCTGGCGGCAGCCACTTTTTTCGGCAGAGGGGGCCACTAGCATAAGCTGAGTGTTAGGGAGGAGAGGTTGGCAAAAGTTGCTGACCCTAGCTTACAACCTGCCTGTGTGGTTTCATTATTCCCATTTTACCAGTGGGCAAACCAAGACACACAGACGTTCCGTGGCAGAGCCTGAAATAAAAGATCTCATTTGCTGGTTTCTGTTTTTCACTAAATAGAGTCATTGGAAGGTGTGGCCTCTTACCTCTTACAAGCACGTCTTGGTGGCTGGGTGTGTGCCTGCACTCTCTGCTTCTGCAGCAATCTCTGTTGGCAGTTTCTCTTTTCAGATGGGTTTTCAGTGATTCGTCCCTATGCCAGAATCACAGTCTGTACGTGAAACGGACGGAAAACAAGCCATTTCTGAGGTAACACAGTACAATAAGTGGCAGGTCCTCCCTCACCCTGAGGTCCTCAGTCTTGTCTCTAGACCTCTTTAAGCACTTGCCCCCTTTTTGGGCTCCAAAAAAATGTGTTGCTTCCTTGACCACTTGGCCTGTGGTTGGTGGGGGTGAGTGGTACCAGGGCCTGCCCACTATTCTGGTCCCAACCCAGGAACTCTACAACTAGCAGCCACCTGCTGCTTCTTTCACTAGCATCTATTGCTGCATTCCCTGGGCTGCTTTCCACTCTATCCCATCAACTTCTTGGGTTTTTGGCCTGTCCCAGGGTTTGCGCAGGGTCTCTCCAAGGCTCCTTGCCTAGAGAGACTGTAACAATGTCTGTCCTGTTCTCTCACGGTCCTTTCTCACAGGTCCCTTCCCTTGGAGAACTTAATAACAATCTCTGACCACCCTTTTCGTCAAGACGCTCTCTCACAGGCCTCTGTGCCTGGAAAGCTTCCCAGTCCTATCCCCGCTTATGCAGGGTTTCTCCCTAGTCCCTGTTTCTGTGGAGCGTCCCAGCTTTCTACTTCTTCTAGTACCAGGCAGTGACTGCTCTGCCCAGCTGCTGCAGCCTCTTCAGCCAGCCCTGAACAGCCTCCTTCCTCCTCTGGCTTCAGCCAGCAACTGGGCTGTTTAGGTCCTTCAATTCCTTTTCTACAAGCCTACTAGGATCTCATTGACTTCCTTCCCAGCAGCCTTTCTAGGCAGCTTGGAGGATGATGTTCTACAGCTTGCTTTCTCTGGTGGGGTGTGCTAGTATTGCAGGGCTTTTTGGAAGGCCTGATACACCCCATGATAAGCCAATATAAATTAGTGATAATGAAACCTTTTCCCATACAACAGTTTATGGCTGTCCAGCGGAGATTTACATCAATGGCAAAATCCCTACTGAGCTACATAGATCCTACGAAGATCTGGCGCATTGTTGAGTCAGTGAAAAAATGGTCTCTAGAATATTTCAATCACTTCCTTCTGTTTTTCAGGTCCGTGTTATCCTGATGAATTGGTGTGCTTGGTTTTTAAGGATGAAAAAGCCTGGGGAGAACATAAGGCCCCTCTCTTGCAAATACAGCCTTCCCAAGCACCGTTCAAGCATCAGTAGCATTGAGATGAATGTATTACCTGGGTACCAATCTAACAATGGCAATGTAATCTATAGCTACCATGCCATGGAAAACCCATGCTGCCCACAAAACAGTGACGTGGGTGATAAGTGTGGAAAAGTCGCTTGCTCCTCTACAGAAGACATTGAGTTTGTTCAAAAGAAAGCTTTAATGGATACTATTCCAGTGATTATCAAAATCCTGGAAGAAGTACAGTACATCGCAATGCGCTTCAGAAAACAAGATGAGGGTGAAGAAATCTGTAGTGAATGGAAGTTTGCTGCAGCTGTCATAGACAGATTATGCCTGGTTGCATTTTCACTCTTTGCAATCATCTGTACGTTTACAATACTGATGTCTGCTCCAAATTTTATAGAAGCTGTTTCAAAGGATTTTGCATAAGGTTCTCAAAGAGGAAGACAGTTTAAGAAATGTAATTTCAAAATAAAAAACATTGCCATTAATTTTGCTAAATAATGTAATTTAAAACAGAGAAGTGTGCTAACACATAGAAGGAAGAAGCTGAAATTAGTTTTAAGAGCTGGTTATCTCCAGTATTAGTGATTTAATGAGTGAATACTACAAATATTGGACTCTGTTATTCCTTAGATCTTGTCCGTCTGTAATGATGTTATAATCTGTGACAAATGCTAGGCAAGAATTCCAAACTTTTATTACAAGTAAGCGCAAGTGTATGTGTGCTGCTAAAAAAGCACTAGTGACAATTTAGCTATTGTTTAATAAGTAAATGCTATATTTATAAGTCATTTTGGCTAACATGTTCTTTAATATACTGTCGTTCAATATCTTTGTTTTCGTGTCTTTGACTAGGATGACTGACGTATATTTCTCATTTGACAGTGTATCGTTCTGCACTATTTATACTGCATTTAGCTAAATAAACTACTCTTGTTAGCTTTTACAATGGCTGTATTTATCTGAAACATTTTTCCAATCAGTATGTTGATAGAATGTATTTTTGCTAAAACATTAAAGAAATGTTTTTTTTAAAGGAGGAAATGTTGCTTGTTGAGAGAGAACAGAAAATTCAGTAGGCATTCAGACAACTATACAGATTCTCAATGAGACGGTTGCATTTTCATTGTTGTTTTTTTGCTTAATTGGAATACTATTTGAATCACAGCTGTCAATATCTAATATCTGTTAATCCTAAATTTTTAGGGAGGATTCCTGGCCTCGTCACAGACAATGAGAATTTTACCATTGACTTCAATAGGGCCAGGATTTCAACATTAGAAGTCACAGTCTCGTCTTTTTTGCTGAGCTTTGTTGGTGTGTGCAGTCCACTTTCAAACTTAGCCTGTGTGGTCTTGTTAAAGAAATTATGTTAATTGAAGAGAACTTATTTCGTTTAGCTAAAGTTTAACATGGAAGACTTGTGTCTTTATTTGTAACTATGTTATTGCTGTTATATACTGTAATGTTTAAATATCAATAAAGTCTTTTCTGTCACTCAGCTGGAAGATGATGGTAAAAAGACATCCTTATCACAGACATCTTCTGTCTATTGTAAAATAAAACACTCCTCATAATACTCACCCTTCTCTCCTGGTGCAATTTTTATCTGCTTTCATATTGCAACTGGCCAAGGACTCCAATACTTAGTGTTTACCAGAAGATGTGGTCTTCATCCCCTCCATGAACCTTTAAGCCTCTGGTATTATAAACTCTATGTATGTCTGTGATGAACCTAGCACATTGTTGGGTATTTGATAAACGCTAACACATTACTTTCTATGGCTGCTTTCCATCCTGTTTTCTCAAAAGAGGTCTTACATGAGTTGTCTCCTGCAATGGTGTAGTGGAACTTTCCTCTCATTGCTGATAGAGAGCAACAGAGAGACCTTGGGCCCAAAAAATGAAGAAGAATTTCAATACTTCCATTTAAACAGTTAGTGGTGAGGCAGCTTGTCAGAAAAACCGTCTATAGACCATACAGCTTTACTTATTCCCATTCGGTATAGAACCACTTATTTTTGGACAAGATAATTGGTAAAGTAAAGCTGAAGCAGTTCCAGTGCTTTCTGGATATTTCACTGTCCTTGGCCTCTGCCAGGCTGCTTTTGGGTGTGGTGGAATGAACATGGGTAAAGAGTCCTTGATAACTGACCATGAACATTTGTTTACTGTAGAGATATGCTTGTAGAAGGTTGTGATTTTAGAGACAGTCCCTAGCATGGATCAGTGTTGTGTGACTTGGGAGACGTGCCCTAGGAGGTGATATAACATGGCTATTCCCAGCTACACACCTGGGAATCACTCCTGTCTGTGTTATTAAAGTTCTATTCCTCACTCATTCAATGGCATGGTCTTTAATGAACCCTCAAGATCATTACATTTACTATCCATTAGATCCTGCAGGAGTTGACAGAAAGGCCTTTAGTGAGTTCTTTCCGTATTCAAGAGGTCCCAAATAGTGACAGACAGCATTCACTTGCCCTCTGTGCTGGCCTTTATATGTGAGGTGTGAAAAAGCTGCTACCTCTCCTCTTGTGTGTCTATGTTCTGCTGCTGGGCAACAAGAAATTTTTGCCTGCAGGATCACAGGTGTGTGGATGACACTCAGATATCAAAACTATGTTATCCCACATATTATGGTATCTGATTTCCAAGTGCTGAAAGAAGCAGGCAAGCTCTTCACAGATAAATGGAAGTAAAGCCGAAATATCTAAAAGCACAGCTTGGAGTTATGAGGGCATCTTTTGCTGTTTTGTGGTCATAGGGATCCTTTTGCTCCCCTGGATTTGCATGCAACTATAGTATGTAGTGCCTTTTCACTTCTCTGATTGCCTAGGAGGGTGACTTCTCCCACAGGAAAGAGACTTCACCACACTGCTCCATACCTTGGTACCCGCAAGGCTAGATGATTACGTCAATATGCTCTACTGGGGCTATGGTGGCGAAGCATCCAGCAGTTGTTGATAATACTGATGACAGCGGTTTGACTTGTGTAGGAAGACTTTCTATCTACTATAAGACCAGTGCTCCATGGACTACTAGTACAATTCTGGGTGTAGTTCAAGGTGTCGATCAGGGCCTACTGTAAAAAGCTGTACTTATCTCTGAGTCAGTTTTCTGAGCGATCCTGCTGTTCCATCACAGGAACTCTGGTCCACTGAGCTGAGTTTTCTGAACGTTCCCACGCCAATAGCATAGAATTCTCACAGCCTTTTCCTGCTGTGTGCTGCAGGACACACTACTAGAGCTATTTGTCTCGCACAAGCCATTGCCTGATTTGCAGAAATAAAGTGGAACAGGGCTTGGGTTAGTGACAAATGCTACTGAGACCAAGTTAAAAGGCTTATAGTTTATAATTGTAATGGACTCTTTTAATTCTTGTAAGATGCCCAGTTGCTTCAGTGATGGAGACGGAATATATCCAAAATCCCTAGATGCCCATTTCTTTCTGCAGTTTTCACAACTAAAATACAGTAGGTTGGACATTAAATGACCTTTAGAATCAGTCATTCAAGGGCTATTACTATTTTTGCTTAAAGGCCTTCGTCATCATAAGCAATCTCCAGTGACAGAAAGCAAGGCATAAAGGCTGAAGATAAAGCACAGCAGTCATGGTAACTTAGCTTCCTGATGCAAAGCATGTTTCTTTACATGAACCATGCAGATACAGTAGAAGAGTATTTTTAACTGGAGCAGTGATGCATAAATCTTAGGAGCAGTAAGAGGATAAGAACTAGCCTAAAAACAACACTGAAAATGAGTATCAGGCAACATTTTATTTTATAAAGTCTAGTACAAATGAAAAAGTAAATTAAAGATTAGCATTAAGTATTATTATACTGTCAGGAGGATGTGATAATGCTAAAACCATTCTGCTGGTGTGCATTGTGAATGCAATTTATACCTACTCCTCCTGAATTGTAATCACACCCTGCTTATTCATTCAGCTGACAAAGCAAGGCCGATCCTTTCGATATCCAGTAGTCACTTGGCCTTTTTGAGGGTAGCAAGACTGTTACCACAAAATTGGTAGAATGACCTAGTTAAAAAAGCAAAGAGAAAAATTGTGACCATTTATCTAAAAAAAAAAAAAAAGCAGCAAACCACTGTCAGCACAACATCATGGCCGAGAATTTAACCCCCCAAATCAGGACACTCAGAACTAAGGTTGCTCCATCTCATGCCTACTGCATTACACTATATCTCCCAGCACATATCAATGGGCAGTGTCACATACTATCAGCCAAAGTATTATATAATTTCATAAGCAAACAGATTACTTGGAAACAGTTAAGGCTGCTAAATGACAAGTGTACTTACCTACTGCATCATTTCCAAAAACTAAGTAGTTAAAAACAAATACATGCATCAGAAATCTTATTCTGCCTCTCTAATAAGAAAGTACACTGGGCTGGATTCTGATATCCTTACTCAGGCTTAGTAGCACTTTTCTCCACAACTGGTGGCACTAACTTCAGGTAAGGTGTTATTCAATGTCAGCATATCTCAATCTGTCCCATTAGTCTTCTCAGGTAAAAAGAAACCTAGATTTCATCATAACAAAACAAACTCCACTTGGCCCCAGGGATTGCTGAGGTTTTTAAATATTATTTTTGTAATCTTGATTGCAATATCTTAATAAATATAGCTGGAGGAATTTACTCCATTAATTTTACCAGGACTCCAATGGTTACCCTTCAAAATGAGGCAATTTTGCCTTTCATTAATAGATATGGTTATATATTAACAGAAATCTCTATACTTGCAATTACAAATACTTAGGGTTTGGGTTTTTGAAAATACTAAGGGGATATTATTAAAGGTAGCTAAGGAAATTCACAGTTTTTTTAATTGTGACCATTGTAAAGTAAAACACTAAGCAGTGGAAGTGAAGAAACCTTCAGTGAGACTCAGGAGAAGAGGTCAGTAGGTATATATAGTTACCAGAAGCACTCTGACTGAGGCGAGTCCAGAAATAGTCCTGACTTCTTAATAGGAAAAGAGACAGACAAATATTGAATCAAAGTCGAAAAGGCACTAAAATTTTGCTTGATGACCAAATAATTTTTCTTCCATTCTCAGGCATATATCCTTTATGGTGTCCGCTAGTGAGTCTCTAAAAGGACCTTCTCATCTCTGTTGACCATTCAATATCTAGACCTAAGAGGAGACTTCTGGTCTGAATGAAATCTGAGTATGAATCTGGGTTAAGAGGTCTGGGATGAGCACCAACAGGAACAGAGATTCCAGTGTCCTAGTCGGGAAACCCCCATAAGCAACTAGTTCAGACAGGATCTATTAGAAAAACCACACGTGCTCTCCTGTTTACCTTGCTGATTACATAAGGAACAAGAGGGAGAGGAGGAAACACACAAAAGAGTCCCTGATGAAGTTAATACAAAGGCATCTGCCAAGGAAGCGGGCTGTCTCAGCTCTTGACCAGAACACAGGGTGCTTTGGATCTCACATACGAAGCTGTAATGCCACTGACTTAAGCTACTCCTGTTTTACATTTGGGTATGCCCTCTTTTGAAGATAAGCTTTAATGCAAATATGCTCAGGCACCGTTAAGATGATCCTGACACCTCTGATTAAGACTGTGAAATGCATCAGTGCCATGTCCTATTATGTTTCTGCATCTCTGGCATGTGAATGAAGGCAGCGGAATCAAAAACATTTAACCACTCCTTAATGAAATGACATTAAGCTTCAGCATCATTAACTTAATCAGCATCAGCTCAATGACATATTTCTGAACTGACACAACCATGTTCATCATGATACATGCAAAATCTCCTTAGCATCAGGACACAGTCACTTTAGTATCTATAGCACCTTGATCCTGTCTCAGCAAACAACCAGGAAGCCTGATTGGTGCCTAACCACTTCTCTCTTTATTGCTGTTGTGAACCGAGGCATCTATTTCTTTGGAGCAGATTCCCAGCATTCTGCTCCTGCACATTTTCCATTAAATGTACAAAGTGAATGAAGGCCTTGCTACCTGTCATTGTATAAAATACACTGGACATTCTTTCTGCAAGAAGGAAAAGGCATTGAGGACTAGCACACTGTCTACACAAAGAATCAGAATAAAATTAGAATGTACTTGGGAGATATAAACAATAAGAAGGGAAAACAGGCAATGTTTCTAATGGGAAACTGGGAAAGAGCTGCATTTGCAGAGGAAAGGAACTGTCGGTGGTTATGGTTTCCAGAATGCACACTTATTTCATGTGATCTCAGGAACTCCTGATGTTCCTAAGTTCTTTTAGCAGGCTAGTCAAGCTTCTAGTTATCACATCTGAAGCTGAAACCTAGTAGTGTGTAGCTAATAAAATCTATTTCTATTTGGAGAAAGTTATCTTTGGTCAAGAGTGAGAATTTTTACACAGTTAGATTATAGCACCAATAAATCCAGATTGCAACAACTTTATCAAAAAGCAAAGTATTATCTATTCAGAACAAAAACATTTCAGAGAAAACAGAGCTGAAAACAATGGCTGCGTCTACACTGGTAAATTAAGTCGACTTGAGTTTGCTTAAGTCGACTTAATTTACCCTGCGTCTACACTACAGTTTCCTTAAGTCGACTTAAGCAGCTTGCTTAAGTCCACTTAAGGAAAATAAAGTCGACTTAATTAAAATTAAGTCGACTTTATTAAACCACCTTTTCATTAGACTTAAGGCTTAATTCGACTTTTTAAAGTCGAATTAAGCCAGTGTAGCCCTGGGGTAGCCCTAAGTCAACTTAGGGCTACCCCAGGACTACACGGGGGAGGGGGCACAGGGGGAGCCTGGCATGCCCCCCAAAGGGCAGGGCATGTGGGCAGGGTGTGATGCTGTCTGGATTTAAGTCGCACTAAGTCGACTTAAAAGTGCAAGTGTAGACATAGCAATAAGTAGCCTACATGCTTGCTTATCTTTCCCTAAAGCTTAACCTGGGAGCATTCCCTTGGAGCCATGAAAGCCTCAGTTGCTCTCAGCCATTCCAGTAGGACCTGGATCTCTCTTCCTACTCAGTCTTCTTGAATTATTATAGTAAAGAAATAACATACTGAGAAACGTGGAATCATCGTGCCAAAGAAGGCACAGGTCAAATTTGAGACCTTATTGCAAAATTATGGACAATTCCTTTTGAATGACTTACTGACATGACTTTCTTTAAAAGTTCAGAAAAAGTGAATGTTTGAGCACTCACTCACTTATTCAGAATTTCCATATTATACACGTCTGATTTGGATAAAAACTATGTTTTTAAAGAAACAGTTACCTGTGGTGGAGAGTGTTCCAGCTCTGGCTCCCGTTTTATAGAGTGGTGACTGATATAATGATGGATTTGGTTCATAATTTCGACGGGGCTCAAAATGCACCACGGGCAACATCGGATTCATTTGCCTAGGCAAGGCATCTTCTATAACCATCTCTTTATCATCCCAACGACTGGCATCCAGGAACATCCCATGCACCAATACACCATCTTCTGGAGAGAGTAGCTGGAAAAAACATCAGCAGGTGACAAGAAAGCAAAATTCCACAGATTTATGAGCCAACAAAATTGAACTGAATGACAAAGTAGGATGATAAGTTCACGTCATCACAAGAAATTATTCTCGATTCATGGGGAAAGAAGAAAGCTTCCGTACCTAGAAAAAACTCCCACTGCAGATGCCTGAAAATTATCTAATTTTCAAATTTTGGACGACATTTTTGTTGTGAAAATTTTCAACATTTTTCAACCAGGAAAACACAACATTAAATCTTTGAAAATCAGATTTTTTTTTAAAGGAATCTTGTGGCACCTTAAAGACTAACAAATTTATTTGGGCATAAGCTTTCGTGCACTAGTTAGTCTTTAAACTGCCACAGGACTCCTCGTTTGTATTGCTGAAACAGACAAACTGTTACTCCTCTGAAAGATTTTTGTGTTACTGAACAGTAGTATTACTCTCAGTTTATCCAGAATCAATGTCAATTTTTCATATTGTTGCTCAAAAGAGATAATATGAAGGATTTTTGTTTGTATTTCAGTACTGATCATAAACATACAAAATACCTGCTCATCCATTGGTAATTCTTGTCCAAACTGGCACACTTTTAATGCTTCTGTAACTTGTGCTTGATCTCGATAAACAGGTATGACATTATAGCTGAAACTAAGCTCATCTATCGGTAAGTTATATTTCCGAGCATGGTTTTGAAGAGTGCCTAGGAAATTTTAAAAAACCAAAACACCTTTTTAAACAAAATTAGGAAAGGGGTCAGCTGGAGTGTGTGGTCAAGAAAGTTCTCCTGACCTACTGTAAATGGGATCAAGACATTTAATCCATGCAACAGAGCTGCTTGCATGTTCGCCACTAAAAATAAAAATGCTACAGGCTACCATCGTTTTATCCATTTGAGATGGTTGGGAATTTTCCATCCAAATCACTATTTGGTGGAAAATGCAGTTTCTTCAAAATTGAATTTTTCTATAGAAAAATATTGATTTTGCTGGAACTCTTCAAATTTCCAGTTGGAAAATCTAAACCAAATGTCAGTTGGGGTCAATTCAACCTGAATCTAAACATTTTTGGTTTGTTGAATTAATCCAAAATTTTTTGAATCAGTTTGAGACTAAACTGCATTTCCCTATAGTGTCACATCACTTTATAAGGTTGTAGTTTGAGTGCTTCATGCCCCCATTCTCTCTGATAGGCCAGGGTCTCTAGGCAGACTACATCTCCCATGAGGTAATGTGACCTCTCCTCTAACCAAACTGCGTGAAACATCATGGGAATCACTTGACTGGTGCATCATGAAAGCTGTAGTGTGGCCAAGAAACCCAGCTTATCCAGGCAAACTAGTTTGTTCAGGAAAATAGGGATACATCAGGTACTACAAGGAAATGAGACAGGGAGATGTAGTTTAATGTTGAACCAACTCAAGACAAAATGTTTTGGGGAGTGCAAGAAATTAAAATGAAACATTTCCATTTGGGGATATCAAAATGTTTTGCCATAGCCAAAAAGAAATTGTTTTGGAATTTTCTGTTGCATGACAATGATATTTTAACTTTTCATTCTGATTTGTGATAAAAACAAATGTTGAAATATCTGAATTTCCCATAGGATGGAAATTTAGAAATTAGAATTTTCACTCAGCTCTACCTTCACATATACAGAGACCTGAATAGGAAAACTGCAAGCTAACAGAACACTCCTTTAGCTATGACTATTGCATGAAAAATGTTGGAATGATGAAAACATACAAACTTGCACACAGATGCATGCAACCCTGTATCTCAGTGACAGACAAGCAGGAGTTTTATAATCTAAGCATTGCAATTATTAACCCTGCTCTGCAGTCAAGGAAGCCGAGCTACTACTGTGCTCAAAGGAATAACTATGGAGTGTGATAACAAACTGCAGGCTTTCCCTGCTTACTTGAGGATTGTCTACAACAAATCAAATTATATTCATTTACATGTACTTTCTTTTCTTGTGTTCAGATGACATGCTATTCTTTCAGCTTCCTGGGATTTGGATAGAGATGGGCTCTGAGGCTTCTCTTTCAGGAGAGGAAAAAAAGAATCAGACTGAGAGATGATGCCTCCAATCTTTGGTTGCTCCCGTAAGGGGACAATTAGCAAAGGCTTACTTCTATTATATACTTTTCCTGCATGGCTAAGGTGGTCTTGGAAAGATCAACCTCTCTTGCTTCTCTGTGTAGGTGTAAAAGCAAAAGGACAGAGCCAGGAAAAGTTGCATACTCTTCTACTTCTCTTTCACATACAAAGGCTCCTCTTACTTTTAATGGGAGTTACTGGGCTATAGGAAGTTATCGCTATTTCTTTTCTTTACTAGTGGGATGGGGCAAAACAGGCCGCTTCTGCATTTTTCACTAGGGAGGTTGTTCCACAAGAACTGGCAATCCTGATTAGACGGCAGCAGATGACAGCCAAAAAGAGCTACCATTTGCTCAAAAAAACCCCAAAACCCCCCGACCATTTCAGTTATGTGCAAAGAAGAAAAACCTACAAATGTAAACTATTTTACTGAGGTTTTTTTACCTGTCAGAAATCCTTGTGGAAAAAAGAAACCAGAAATCCAGAAAGACTTCGGTTGACCTCTTCTGAGCCAGGACTAAAACCAGAACATTTTAGAGTATGTTATTTATGAAATTTCACATTTCCTATTTTAATGCAGATTCTCTTTAAATTAAGGGCCAAATTCAACTTACTGGAAGTTGGCACAACCTCATTGACCCCATATGCACTCATATACAGCACAGATGAGTTTGGCCCCCAAACCAGAACTCCACTCCACAAAATTCACACCATTTATGGTTGATTTTACACTTCATTATGATATAGCAAAAAAGCTTGTATATAAAAGGCATTTCCATTTTGCTTTACCTTTATAAAGTATGCATGGTACAGCTGGCTCCTATAGTGATTATCATTAAAATCTTGTTAAATTGTCTTTGAGAAATAAATTATGTATCGAAGTATTTGTATCATTTCTTAGATAGTCGCTTTGGCAAGCATAGGAAATACAGAGACTACTACAAATATTGAGTTAACCATATCCGTTTATTTAGGGCAAAAAGGCAGGGTTTTAAGGGTGACCAGTTTATCTCCATAATGGGTTGCCCCAAGTCCCCCTATCTTAATACCCCTTGACTTTGCAATCAAATTAGAGATAATCTTAAACCACAAAATTTAGGTGCATATCTCAAAGCTCCCAAAGTGGTAATTACAGAACTGTAGGCTGCCGTACAGAACACTGTCGCTAGACATCTTACATCCTAATCAGCATGAGCACACAATAAGTGTGGTGAAAACTATTGTGGAAAAAAGACAGTTGCTTACCTTCCAAAGGGGTAGCCGTGTTAGTCTATTGTAGAAAGACAACAGAGTCCTGTGGCACTTTTAAAGACTAACAGATTTATTTATCGCATGAGCTTTCGTGGGAGAAAATCCCACTTCGTCAGACGCTTTGAAGATGGGAAACTTATAGAATGGGAGGAAATTAAATGCAGGGGAGTGTATGACATAGCATCAGGTCAGGCTGTAACAGCAAATCAAAATAGGTGTTAGGATTTAAACACTGGGGAACAGTACATGGAGGAGGGTGAGGTCAAATCACTTGTTGTAATGAGAGAAAAATCCATCCCAAGACAACTGAGTCAAATTTGTATATAAGTTCGAGTTCTGCAGTTTCTCTTTGAAGCTGTGATTAGTTATTCATCTGTTTCAACACAGCTATTAACAAGTCGTCAAGGGAGTGAGCAGGGAGATTGAAGTGTTCCCCTATTGGTTTTGTAGTGTTGCAATTGCTGATGTCAGATTTGTGTCCATTTATTCTTTAGCGCAGAGACTGTCCTGTTTGTCCAATATATAAGGCAGAGGGGCATTTCCGGCACATGATGGCATAAATCACATTGGTGGATGAACAGGTGAACGAGCCCTTGACGGAGTAGGTGGCTTGATTAGGCCCTGTGATGGTGTCATCAGTGTAGATATGAGGGCAAAGTTGGCAGCGTGGTCTGTTGCAGGGATATGTTCCTGCTTTAGTGTTTCTGTTGTATGATTCATAGTTGCTGGTAAGTATCCTTTTAAGGTTAGGGGGCTGTCTGAAAGTAAGGAGAGGTCTGTCTCCTAAACTCTCAAGCCCAAGTGGAATGAGCTGTCACAGTACATGGGGGAGGGACCTTTGAAAGACTATAGCATAGCTTGATACAAGAGGTAATCCATCCTGAAATCCGCTGAGAGGAGACTGGCAAACCCCTCATTCTCTTGGCCAGGGCAACAAAGAGTTGTGTAGATCTATGGAAAGGCTTTGTGTGATCTAAGTAAAAGGCTAAAGCTCTACGGATGTTGAGCTTGTGCCACCTCCTTTCTTTCTCAGAGTTGTGCAGTTTTGGGCAGAGCACTGGAAGAAAAATATCCTGATTGTAACGGAAGGGGGTAACCACTTTAGGGAGGAAAGCAGGGTGGGGTCTTAACTGCACCTTGTCCTTGAAGCAGTTTGTATACGGCGGTTCTGAGGAGAGTGCTTTAAGCTCTGAGACCCTTCGGGCCGAGGTTATCACTATAAGGAAGGCCACCTTCCATGACAGGAGATGTAGCGGACATGAGGCCATAGGCTCGAATGGGTGGCCCGTAAGCCTATTAAGGACTAGGTTTAGGTCCCATGGAGGCTAGGAGGTCTCTAATCTGTGGGAAGAGATGTTCTATCCTTTTAAGGAATCGGATTGACATAGGGTGAGAAAAAACAGGCCTGCCAAGGAGCAGCTGATGGAAAGTTGATATTGCTATGATTGGTGAACCCTAAGCGAAGCTAAGGAAAGACCTTGTTGTTTTAGAAGAAGGAGATATTCAAGTATTGATTGGATAGAAGCAAGTGTTGGTGGTACCTTATGTATTTGTGCCAAAGGGTAAAACGTTTCCATTTAGTGGCATAGGAACATTGGGTCGAGGGCTTCCTACTTCCCCTCAGGACCTCCTGGACCTGGGGGGAACAGTATTGTTCCTCGTTGTTTAGCCTGCTGATTGGATATCCTCAGCTGCAGACCCCCCCATAGAATAAACCTTTCTGCCAAATAAATCCATTCTCTTGCTATCCTTGGATTTGGGGGTCGGGCCTTGGTGGCCTTGTCGTTCCTTTTTTCTTGCTGCCGCCACGACTAAGGACCCCGGAGCGGGGTGTGTATAGAAATGCTCATGGCCCTTAGCGGGGACAAAATATTTATGTTCCATTCTCTTAGCCATAGGGGGAATGGAGGCAGGGGTTTGCCAGGGGAATCTGGTTGTGTCCCTGATAGTTTTTATGAGGAGAAGGGCTACTCTGGAGGGTCCTTCTGGGGCCAAAATGTCCACCGGTGTCCTCCACTACCTCCTCTGCTTGGAGGCCCATGTTATACACGACCCGTCGCAACAGCTCTTGGTGGCCCCTGCTGTCATCTGGAAGGGAGCCAAGGCTGCTCCTGCCACCGCCTCATCCAGGGCGAGGAGGAAGACGATTCCCCTTGGGTTTCCTTCGGGGATTCTGCACCCACATGGCAGGGCCCCTCCCCCACACGAGAGTCCTTCTCTCCCGACTCTTCCATGCCACCCGAGCCTGCCTCTGAGCCTTCTCCTCGAGCCGAGGGGGCGCACACTGTCTGGGATGGCTTCTGCCTAGGTCCTGCTGAAGAGCGGGATCTGCTCGCCATGGAGCCCTGTGCCTGGTGATGGGCCCAAGGGGTCCAGAAAGGCCAATGGCGTGGGGCCTGCCATTGCTGGCAGGGCAAGTGGCACTAGTGGCAGCTTCCCCTGTTTCTGGCACTGGCTCTAGTGGACCGTGAGGCCAGCGAGCCGTCCTCGGAACTGGATGAGAAGGCACTTCTGGGGGACCAAGGCGATGCTGCATCACTCGGTGCCGGAGGATGATAAGCTTCCTTGGTGCCCGAACGCCCTTTTGGTGCCAGTGGGGACCGGTGCCATGCCGGTTGTGGGGATGACATGGGTGATTGGTACCGTGGCGCCCCTGCCACCACCATTGGAGGCACAGGTGATCGGTGCCAGGATGACATGGGAGCGCGGTGCTGGGCATTGGTGGTGCCAGGGTCCCCCAACAGCTTTGGGCGAGACCCCAGCGGGGATCGTGATCTGGCCCTCTGGGGCGACGGTACCGAGGACTGGTTGCGAGGTGTTGGGGGCTTCATCGGGGTCGGCTTGCCCTGAGGCTGCGCTGATGGTGCGGGCATCTGCTGCATGGCCGGAGCCATAGGGGCCATTCGCTCCATTAGGTCTCTGGCCGCCTCAAAAGCCCCTGGGGTGGAGGGAAGGTGGAGGTCTTCTTCAAGTATGCCCCGGTGGGGGACAGCTCTGACACCGGACTCGACGTCTCCTTCCTGGGGTCCGGAGTTGACGGTGTTGCCAGCCGTGGAGCTGGGGTAGAGTGGCCCAATGCGAGTCCCATCTTGCCCCCATCTGGCTGCGGAGGCGAGCGCGCTCTGTCCTCCTTCTTCTTCCTCTTTCTCAGTGCCAGGGAGGCAGCCAACCCTGCGATAGGCTAAGGGAAAACTTTCCGGCAATCCGTGCACACGGCGCACGACACCTGAGTTGGAATGACATCAGCAATCACTCAAAGAAGACTTTATTCCTTGGGGTGGATTCATGTTGTCCTTGTTTGTCCTTCTGATTTGCGGCATCCACCACTAGGGTGTGAAGAGGTATTCAAAATCCTTTGCAGGGACAAAATACTTCTTTTCCGCAGATTTTGAGATTGGGGCTATAGAGGAGGGGGTGTCCCATAGTGACCTAACAATTTTCAATACATCTTTGTGCATAGGGAGGGCCATTTGGGATGGAGCCACTGCAGCTAAGATGTTGAAAAGACCATCCAAGGCTCCCTTGAGCTCCTCGGCTTTCAAACCTAAATTCGATGCGACTCTGTTAAGAAGGTCCTGATATGTCTTGGAGTTGTCCAGGGGTTTGGAAGTGTCATGTCCCATGGCTTAGTCAGGAGACGATGAAGAAGACTGGTGTGGAGCTTGGACCCCTTTCCTGGATGGGGCCTCCTGGTCCTCGGAGTCATCTGAGTCAAACTGGCGACACTCCCTCATTGCTGCAGGGGCTGACTGAGTTCCTACTGACTGTAGGGACTGTGGGCCATGCCCTGGAGGGAAAGACCACGGGCCCCAGCAGGGCCAGTTAGATGGCCATTGACCTTGGGACCATGGTGCTGGTTGACTTGGTGCTGCGGGTTCCCTTTGGTGTCTGCTTCTTGACATGGACCGGGAGCTGAATGAGTTGGAGCGGGTTTCCCAGTGCCAGTGACTCTCCCCTCCCTCTTTTTTAGAGGAGGGGTGTTGGGGAGAACGTGAGTGGCTCCAAGTGGGTCTCTGAAGCCATCTGTGCCTGGAGCGGTCGGATGAAGAACGAGAGGTGCGGTCCCTTGGCACCGAAGATTTCCTGGACCTCTTCCTCTGAAGTAAGGCGTCCGACTGCAGCAGGGTTCTGCGACTCATCCGCAGAGGCGAACTCAACGGTGCCAGAGAGAAGAAAGGGCGTCGACTCTCAGATGAATAGCTGGAACTAGAAGGGGAGCAGCCCGAGTGGGGGACTGACAGTGGTGCAGGATTGTTGTATGCCTAGTTGGTGCCAACTGGGTAACGCTGTAGGAGTGGCGTCTGGGTGCTGCATGCTGATCCAAGGACTGTTGGGGGATAACAGACCTTGTCGGCGGTGCCGGCTCAGCACCTAAGCTGGGTGCCCCATAGATGGCTTGCCCTTCAAAGGATGGGTGGATGGAGCCAAAACGTCCTGTGTGGGGCTGGGAAGTGCCATCATGGCACGGGCTGCCTGAGCCGCCTCCGGAGTCAAGGGGGCTGGAAACGACAGAGGCATCTTCCTGCTCCCAGGAGTCGGGGGTTGCTCTCTTTGCACTGGAGTGCTGGTTGTTGGAGAGCAGCCTTGAGGTGCACTAGTTGAGGCTGGTGCTGAGTGCTTTTGTTTCCTTGGTCTCCTCTTCGGAGACGTGCTGTGGTGCCGGCCTGAGCAGGAAGCAGCAGGCAGTGCCACAGGCGAAGCGAAGGCCGGTGCTGGAGGTGACTGGGTGCTGCCTAACGACGCCGAACTCAGTGCCAGGTCGGCCTTGACTCTGCCAGTCTGAGAGCTGCTTCCATCAAGAGCGCCTTGAGACGTATTTCTCTTTCTTTTTGAGTTCAGGGCTTAAAAGCTGTACAGATTTTACACTTTTCTTTGAGATGGGTCTGCCCCAAGCACTTTAGACAACTCTCGTGAGGGTCACTTAGGGGGAAAGCTTTCCCGCACTCCTTGCAGGGCTTAAAGCCAGGAGATCTCAGCATCTGAGAACCCTATAAACTAACAATACTAAGACAAACAGCTACAAACTAACAACTGAACTATAAGTAAAATCTAGAAGAGCTAATGAGCTATAAGCTAATAACCAATACACTCAAAACGGGAGCAAAGCTACAGTTCCAGTAACTGTCATTGGCGGAAAGAAGGAACTGAGCAGGCACAGACCCGGCAGTGCTTGATATACTGTGGCATAGGCGCGGGACTCCAGGGGGCACTGAGCCCATGGCTACTGCTAGGGGCAAAAGTTTCTGGTAACCATGCATGCAGGCGAGCCTACACCTATATTGGAATGGACATGAGCAGCACTCGAAGAACTATTGTTCTACATTAATGGCAGGGAGGAGTGCATCTCAAAAGGAAAAATTCCAGAGATTAGGTCTGGGAAGCAACCAAAATCTCAAATGCCTGTCTAATTTCTAGCCCAACTTTCTGAAGATCTCTCCATCATATAACCCTCATGGTTACATGATCACCTTTGAAGAGACTTTGAAGATGGGATGTTTCAAGGTGGAAGGAACTGTGGGAAGGGAAGGTTAAGGCCTGTGACGGAGCCGAGGGGAAGTGGCAATACCCTGACTACCCAGTGAGTACGTGCTGATGCTAGTAACAGCAAGAAGTCTAAGGTGGAGATTGAGAAACTATTCATAAATACCAGTAGATGTTTTACTAAGGGGGAAAGAGAAAGCTACTCTGACTGGCATGGCTACCAATCCCAGCTGGGATGTGATCTTATCCATCCCGGCACACAAGAAGATGCTGAGATAGCTGACTTATGCTAATAACTCCTTTCACAAACGTAGCAAGAGCAGCTCTCCCGTACCCCAACAGCATTAGGCCTTTCCTGTGAAGCACAATGGCATTTGTGATGGAACACAGATAGGAACCATGGACAAGGCAAGCTTTTGGATATGGGTGACTATGTGCCCCTTTATCCAGGATTTCTGGAAGTGCTACATGGTCTATACAATTGATTAAAATACTGGGGAGAGGACAGGCCAGGAAGTTTGAGCAGGGTAGGTTTGGGCCAAGGTCCTCTTTCAAACTTTTAGTAACAGTGTTGTGTCCAACAGGGAATGACCAAATTCAGTCCTTGAGCAAGGACCTGGCATACCACATCATCGCACAGTGATTTACTTACATCTACAAAGGCTGTCCTTAGTACAAGGTCTTTAACCCATCCTCCTAATGGCTTCAGAGAAGGGTATGCTGCATTGGCCCACAGCGTGGGAACCTGATTGTTAAGAAAACTGTTGTATACTTTCTCCATCTCTTCTGACATCACCACAAAACCAGCAATAGCTTTGTTGAGGGTTTCCAAAGAGCTCTGAAAAATAAAAATCTTATTTACTAAACCATAAACGCCTTTACTGAAGCTCCATTTTTGCAAAGGCCGTTTTGGGTGTTAGGGATCCCACAAATATACTCATGGCTTTTAACTGTGGGCGTGATAAACAGTTGAACCAATTTCACTGAGAACTGCTAAATTAAAACCTAGGCTGCATGGGAACTTAAGGGCCTGATCCTGAATATCTCTATGAACATTCTCAGGTCCCACAGAGAGTTGGCCATTAGGAGAACAGGAAGTTTCCTCACTGGATCTAGTGGCCTGTCACATGATCCCTGTGGGCAGGTTTCAGATTCTGTGGTCTCTCTGGAATTAGAGAAAGTCACTGAGTTTATAATACTGTGAGAGGCAGAAAAGCAATGCAGAAGAAGAGACAGGAATCTCCCTCTCCTACCCACCTGTTTGTATTGTGGCGGCTGAGGAATAGTTTTACTGCAAAAACAAAAGCCATTTTGCTCAAAACAATGTAAACAGTGGCTTTTAGCACTGTATGCCTCCCTCCCCACATAATTAAACATTTTGGATTATCATATGATTTACTATCATAAACCACTAGCCCAAGCATTTTATTGTCCTTGTACTTTGATCAAACATTTTCCACCAACCATTAGTACCATTTAAAGAATAATTTCTTCTACAACATGTTGCCAGCAAGAGAGTAAGCACAGTCCCTTGCACCCATAACAATCTGTGTGGCCCTTCTTAGCTAAGCAGTTTAAATAATTTCTCCAGATGCTAATGATGAAATCCACTTAGCAAAACTACTATGCGGTGGTCGCAAACATTTAAACAGGTGATTCCACATCATATCAGAAACAGCGATGTAGGGCTAGATTATGCATTATATACATCTCTGTCCCTCCTCTTCACTGCCAGCCCAGTCTCCTGTGGGCTAACATACTTTGGTCTCATTTCAGTTGTTGGAAGCCTGTGATAGGCAGGAGGTCAGCTGTGATGATCTAATGCTCCCTTCCGGCTTTACACTCTCTGACTCTGTACAAAACTTCATCTAGTCAGTCTCACTAGTGAGGGTAGGAGTAATTTACTACTCATCTTTAGGGGGTGTAGCATACTCTCTGCCCTGTTGCCAGCCAGCTCTGCCTGCTCCCTCTCTTGCTGTGGGGGGAACAACCCAGTAAGAGCCCCTGCAGGTGTTGTGATTGTGGGTAACCCATAGATGCACTGCACCATGGAGGAGGAGACCTTACTCTCCACAGGGCACAGCAGCTTAAGGACAGGGGCACAATCTACCCCAGTGGTTTTCAAACCACGGGTCAGGATCCAGTACGGGGTCACAGGCACTCTGGTTCTGGGTCGCAGTGCTCCCTGCTGTCACCACTGAGAGACTTGAATGTAGTGCTGAAAGAGGTAATTGTTGGGTCATGGGCATAAATTATTTTTTTAAACTGGGTCTTGAGAAAAAAAGTTTGAAAACTACTGATCTAGCCCACAATGAGTATTTAACATAAAACACTGGAATAGGCACTTCAGTTTTTGATTTTGCTTTAATCACAAGCCTTTGTACAAATTGAGGCAGTGGCAATCTCTCTTCGTTGACATTAGAGATTATCTATAATCAAACTTCACTCAAGTATTGCCAACCACCAGGAAATTTGTCAAGAAACAAGAGCAAAAATTTCCTGTCAGTAAAATCCATTAAGAAATTATCTGTCTGTAACAGTGGTGTGATATTTTTAGTCTTATTTTCCTATTTTGTCCTCCTCCCTGACTCCTCCAAGGTTATGGTGTATTCTCAGCATTTGGTCTTAACAAAAATTAAACTAATAAAAAAAAATCCCTGTACTTTTCCATGCTAGAAACCTTACACAGTGAGAGATATGGACCAGAGAAATGAATATGGACACAGGTTGTATGGGAATGCCTGAATGAAAAGGTAGGTGTTGCCTTGTATTCTCAACACTGTTAGGCCAACATTTTCAAACATGGGCAATAAATACGGCTTGATTTTTGATGGTTCCAAGGCTCTTCACCTCCAGTGGACTTAAATTCAAATTAAGGTGCTTAGCACCTTGGAAAATGTCTCATAGCTTAATTCACAGTTGTGCTTGCAGCTCACCTTTGCAACTGCATCATTTGTGCACACATTCTAAGTGTACATTTAAAAAGTTAGCTTGAATCACTAGTGAAACCTCATCTGTCATACTGTGATCAATTCTGCTTCCCCATGTTTAAGAAAGATGAATTCAAACTGGAACAGGTACAGAGAAGGGCTACTAGAATGACTTATGGAATGGAAAACCTGCTCTATGACAGGAGACTCAAAGAGCTTGGCTTGTTTAGCTTAACCAAAAGAAGGCTGAGGACAGATATGGTTGCTCTCTATAAATACATCAGAAGGATAAATACCAGGGAGGGAGAGGAATTATTTAAATTCAGGACCAATGTGGATACAAGAAAAAATGGATATAAATGCGTATAAACTGGCCAGAAGGAAGTTTACACTTGAAATTAGATGTAGGCTTCTAAGTGAAGGTCTACAAACTCATCATAAATAAGAAGGGTGTTGGCGCAGCAACGATGAGCTAATGGTGACCCCTAAAGTGTTTCTTAACGTCAAGAGATGTTGAGATTGCACACCCGAATGATGAGTACAGCCCTCAGGCTCCTGCAGGTGAACTCACTTAAGGAAGATTTGCAAAAAGAAAGAGTGAAACTGAGGGGAGAGAGGTCTCAGGCAGAGGTCCTTGAAGAAGTAAGCTGGCTGCTCAGATAGCAGGAAGGGACAGTACCTCAGGAAAGAGGGGCAGTGCCCAGCCTAAAGTGCGGTTGAAGATTTACTTTGTATTTACTTTCTTGAACTTTATGTTAATAAAGAAACCGGCCCCCGAGAAGGGCTGTGAATGGTGAGTGAGTCTGTGTGGAGGAGCCATGAGAAAGGGGACAATGGGAGCAGGTCACTGCAGAGGCATCCCTGGGCATGAGGGTGTGCTTGGGGCCTGCCATGGCATTACAGGGGTCTAACTGAAAACCAAACAAACTTTTAAAGAACTGTAGCAGTGCCACGCAATGTCAAATGATTGAATCGAGTGTCATACTCTTAGCAACTCAAGGAGATTGTTGAATCGATCCACTTCTTGTCCAAGTACGGTAGTTAAAGAGTCCACACGTCCTTTGTCATCCTTGACAAAAAGGCTTTCTGAAGCAGCTTCTATCTCCAGTTTTCCTGCAATAAAAAGATTTGTTTATCACTCAATGATCTGGTCAGGTTTTACTACTCTACCTGTGCTTTTCAGCAGACCGGTGTCACTGCAAAAAGGGAAGGAGAACAGGAACAATGTTATTCCTTGACAGGAGTCTGCTGATTTCCTTCCAGATGGCTTAATCTCCAGCTTGCCTCTGCTGGGGAGCTCCTCAGGGACTGGAGGGAAAGAATCCCCCTGCTTGCTCGCACCCCATTTTCTGGAGCAGCTGCAGAGTTGCTCTGTATTTGCTATGGCAGCCTCAGGTCCAGAGTTGCCTCAATAGGGTCCATTTTTCCTCACGTAGGTAGAATGAATAATGGATCATTGAGTGGTGCACCCAACAGTCCCATGCCCCTTCTGAATCCCTGCTGGGTAATGATGTGCAGGGAAACCTAGGATCTATGCTCCACAAGCATCCAAACTCTTCTATGGGGCAGACTGGCAGCAGGAGCTAGTGCTGTCCATGCCCTCACAGGAGGGGCAGGATTTGCCCCTAACAATACATGTTTAGACAAGAAAGCCCAGAGACTCAGCAAGTACAAATCAGCTGAAATGAAGCCAATGGAGCAATGCCAATTTACACGAATTGAAAATCTGGCCCTTTGTTTTTAGATTAAATTTGATTCTTCACATGGCGCTGTTTAACATACACTGCAAGCATGAAAATAGTTCACCAAATACAGAATCTACAAACAACATTTTTCCTCTAAAATAAAATATACATATTAGTCACGACATTAGTGAGAAAGATTTTGAAAATACATGTTTCAAAATTAAGACATTTCATCTCTCTCCAAATAGAAATCACTATACCATTTGCATTAAAAAGTTACCACGAGAGTAAACATATTGAAACACATTCTTTTAAAAATGGGAACAACTTAAACATCATCACAATGATTATGGAGCAAAGAATTTTAGTGATATTTAGCTAGCTGGGACAGAAGATAGAAAAAAACCACCGCAAGCAGGTAACTGTGCCTGACATGTTTGCATATTAATGGCACAATGGTGCATGTTCATAAAAACAGTAATTAGTTTACAAGGATTTAATAGTCACACCTGTTTAGAAAATTTTATGTTCTGACCAACCTGATTGGTATGACAAGACATTATAGTCTGCCTGGAATCCCATTGAAGTCAATGGGGTTCTGTGTATGCATAAGGGCCTGCCAGCATGGTATCCCATAGGATTCTCTGAGGGTAAGGGTGTGTCTGTGAAGGTTTGATTGCAAGACTGGGGCCTTTAGCTGCATATCTTCAAATTTCCTGTCCCAATGTGCAGGGAGTTAGCTACATCCAGTTAAGCTCCCCCCTCTTCTTGAATTGGTCCTTGAGGGACGATATTTAAGAGTGGCTGCTTAGAAGATGGAATAGGGGAAATGCCTTTGGGAAGGCAGAACTCTATAGCCAGGCCAAATGGTACTGGGATTAATCCCAAACTGAGAGTATTTTCTGTTTATGTTCTCGTTTTAAGTGCCACCCTTTCACACTGAAGAATAAACCTTAAGGAAGAGGTCTTTCTGACTAAGAAAAATTAGGAAAACACATAGGCATATGCTTATCTTTAAAGCACATGCTTAAATTCCATTGACTTTTATAGGATTTAAGTATGGACTCTCCTGAATCACCATCTTTCTCTGTTGGTGACTTCCTCATTATGCCTATATTACACACACAACTAAATAGGATCAGACCATTGGTCTATCTCATCTGCTCTATCTAGTCAAATATCCTGTCTGCTATAGTGGCTAGTGTCAGGTGCTTTAAACAATGGCATAAAACACTATTATTGTGTAATAACATACCTATGATAACAGCATTGTCTAAACTGCACACAGCTGTTGATCGTTTTACATTTTGGAGCATAAAGGTTGTTATCTTCTACAAATGTATATTCTAGCCAGCATAAATCTGGGTATTTTGATTATCCATATAAAATGTTTTAAATTCTGTATGATTTCTGCCTCGGTAACAATTTGGAGCATGATTTTCAAAGGCACAAATGAGAGTTAGGTTCCTAACTGTGCCTTGTCCCTGTGAAAATCTCCCCCTGTATGAGGCAATTGTTATATGTTAATTATGAATTGTGGGGTTTCCCCCCTTTTATTGTTTCAATGACAATATTTTCGATCCATTTTAACTGATATGTAACATGTATGTGTTGTTTCAATATGTTTCAACATCTGATACCACGATGATATCTCCAGTGGGAACAGTTTTGCTATATAAGGAATTATGCAAAGATTCTTCATCTACAAACATTTTTCCCAACTGTTGTTATATGTACGCAATAATATTGGGAAAAAACACATTAACAACATTAGCCTACCAGACAATTTTGTCAAGATAGTGCTAGCAAGCTCTTGAACAATTTCATCACTGCTTTTTCCTGATCCTTGTGCAGTTGATCTTGGTTGAACCTCAAGTATTGTTGTGATTAAAGTGCTAGTCTCTTTACGCTGGAGAGAGAAGTAAGAGAAAATCAGTGTTCTTTTAAATTTTCCATCACAAGTATTGCTTAAATGTTTCTCTGTCTTTTTAGTTGTTTATAATCAGAATCAATTACTTCCAACAAATGTTTTATGATTTGTTCATGATATTTTCATTCTTGGACTTGCTTGTAAATCTAATTTAAATCTGTAAATAGGAATCGTTCTGTTTTTAGATGGCTTTTTTGACCAGCTATTTGTTGTCATGAGAAAAAAATCCCTGTGACCACTGAGTGTGTTATTTTTGAGTCAATATATATATATAAAGGGAAAAAAAGAGCCAGAAAACAAGGATTTTTTTTCTCAATCTCTATTCCTTGTAAAATGCATCCATTCCACTGCACTGAATTCCAGACTTTCGATGCTGCTTGAATTCAGTATAAACATTTAAAATTAGACAAACAACATTTGTTAATATTTTCCCCACTGATCTATACAAAGGTAATGATAATTTTTACTGCTTCTTATAGAAGAGACATGAAATGGGCATTTGCTTCCCAGTAAGTTTCTAACATAGTTCATTAAACTTCCTACTGTATATACTGAATAAAACTACAAAGTTAAGGGAGTTGAGTTTAAAATTTTAATGTTTGTATTTATCTTAGCACTGAAAGTTATGAAATCCCTGCTTCAATCTCCTAGGACCAAAGTTTATTAAATGTGTAGTTTATCTTCCATTTTTTTAGGTGGTGTGACAGTCTTTTGCTTTTATGGTGCTGTGCCTTAAGCTTATTGCTTCATTAGTCTAGATTTTACAATTAATATTATACTCAGGCAAAAGCGGATTTTTACTCTTGTTTTGGGGGCTCACAGAAGTATATTGAGTGTGGGAGAGAGTGTAGATGTGATTTTTCAAAGCAGTCTAGGGATTTAGGCACTTATCTTCCACTAAATTAATGGAAGATCATTATGTTATAGTAGAACTTTGGAGGCACTCATCAAGACCTAGTGTGCTAGGTGCTGTATATGTACCTCACCAGAGACAATCTTTCTCCTGATGAGCTCTCAAAGTGAACAGATGATTCTAAGGGTGGGAGAAAGAAAGAATCATTATCCCCATTTTACAGACAGGGAATAAAGACAAAGGAAAATTAAGTGACTTGCCTAAGGTCACCAGTTCTTTGATAGAGCCAGAAACTGAATCCAGCTCAACTGAGTCTCACCCGTCTGCATCTAAATCCCCTAGTCTGCTTTCAGAATCTCAGCCACATAATCTACCTGTAATGCGGTTTTGCCTAGACTACTACGAGGGTGATAATTAAGGATCTTGGAAGATGTGTTTGGGTTTCTCCAGGGAAAATGCAGACGTTTTAATAAATATAAACATTCATTTATATTTATTAAATAGATTGACAGTATTCATTCAGACTCCTCGTAGTCTAATCAGGAATTATAATGTCCCATGAGAAGTGACTGATTTGTATACAACTAAGGACAATATCAATGTCAATAAACAACTGACCAGAATAAACGATGGTGCACTTCATTAAAATACAGCTTGACAGGAAACAGGTGAAAGAAAACATTCTAGAGGTCTTTATCCACTACTACATATGGGAAAAAATAAATCTAACGAGTAGTGGGTGGATTGCCTAGCAATTCATGCTTGTTATTTCTGCTTAACAAACAATAATTATTAAATCAAATTCTCCCTTTAAGCTACGAAGTATAGTTCATTTAATAAAAAATAATTTAGAACATGTATTTAAGAAAAGCCCACAAACCTGGAAAGCCAAATTGGCATTTTCATGCATTCCAAATATTTCTGGGTCATCAATCAAAGGAAAATTTTCAATATAGTCTTTAAAATCTTGCAAACTATCAGCCACAGGAGCAAAATATATACCTGTTGTACAAATGCACATTAGAATCCATATTAAAATGTTTTCTTGTGAAATAAATAAGCAAAAATGTATGGAAATGTCAAAATGTATGTATTATACATTAGTGAAAAACATAAGTTATGATAAGCACATCCAAAGTTGTAAAGGAAATCACCACATAATTAACAAAATATCAATATGAAGATTCTTTAAAATACACTTGGAAGGTAGCATTTTTCATAACAAGCGATAGGTATTATCAGATTCTGAAATTATAATGGTCAGAATCAGAATTTTACAAGGGAAGGGCCAAAAGTCTCACATTTTCATGTTTTGCATCAGTGTGTTTTAGCATTTCAGATTCCAAAGGGGTAGCCATGTTAGTTCGGCAAAATAAACAAGGAGTCCTGTGGCACTTCTAAAGACTAACAAATGTAACTTTCGTGGGAGAAAATCCCACTTTGTTGTCTGATGAAGTGGGATTTTCTCCCATGAAAGCTCATGCGATAAATAAATTTGTTAGTCTTTAAAAGTGCCACAGGACTCCTTGTTTATTTAGTATTTCAGAGGAACTAGAACTTTTGAAGCAAATAGGTTCCCCCCTCCTATTCAGAAACAGAGACACAACTATTTGTTGCCTGAGGAAACAATGTAATGACAGGAGCAGGATATGAGACATCTATCACATATACAGAAAACACTTTATTTAGAATAAAAAGAATCAAATGGCTTTCACCGGCTTGACTGCTGAGCTAAAAACCTGACAAGTGGCAACTCAAACTGGTGAAGTGAGCCCCAAGTGGGGCCTGATTGGCCTTACAAATCTCTGGTGGATCACTACAATGCTTTACCTCTTTGGAGGCTTCTAGCTACTCAGCAACTCGCACAACTAGGGCTAAACTGACTCATAATTATCATTCATTGACTGCATAACTACCAGGCCTGTAAGAAGAGAAGAATCGTGTTGCTGTGATGACAAGTGCTGGCCCAAAGTAAGTGCAATCTGTCACTGGCCTATTGTGGGTATTCAGCAAACAAACTAAATTCCCTTCTTCACTCCTCTTCTTCTTCCAGAGAAATCCATACGCGGGGACATGAATAAATGACATGCCAAGTGTTGAAGTTGTGCGTTTAGGATACAGCAAAGGATGGGTGCAGTGGTCAAGGCACTAGTTGCAGACTTTGGAAAGCTGGGTCCAAGTCCCTGCTCTACCACACAGTTGCTATGTGACCTTGGTTAAGTTATTTAGTTTCTGTGTACCTCTGTTCCCCCTCTGTACTATCTCTCATGCTGGGAAGATAGATACACTAATGATTGTGAGGCACTCAGTGGCTACAACGACGGATGTCAGAAAAGTACTGAAAATAGATAGATTTGTAATGGGGTGTCAGAATGTCAGAAAAACTGCACCCTGTTACCAGGTGTTGCTCCTGCTGAGAAACGGTGAATTGAGTTCTGCTGAGTCACTGCCTCACACTGATAACAGAGGAAGTGGGAGCGCCTTTTTGGGGAAGGGATGAGCTGACCCGTCCTGAAGAAAGAAATCTTAGGAGTAGCTCAGCTCTAGAAGAAGATGGCAGCTGAACTTTACGGGTCTGACTCTCCATTGCATTATGCCTTGTTAATCATTTGCAACAGTGCAAAGGAGGTATAAAATGCTCCCCAATTAGAGAGAAATGCTTCTCTGATCAATTCTTAGCCCTGATCGACACGGACAGTGAAGTTCGACATAATACTGCTTACCTCTACCTTCTGCAGCTCTGTCTCCCCAATGTCAGAGCAGTACATTTAAAACCAAAATAAAACTGGAGCTGTAATTTGACCTGCTTAACCATCCCTGCATGTGGCGTACCACTGAGGTCAAAATCTACAACTCAAATTTAGGTCAGTGTAGCCAGACAGTAGCTCTAATTTTGATTTTCCTGTGTCTTTAGTCTACTACACCAATGGTTCTCACCACTGTGTCGGGACACATTACTGTGTCACCACACAGTGGTAAGTGTGTCATAGAGATTTGTGGAGATGGTCCGATTCAGCCTGCGGTAGGTGGGCTAGTGTATCCCAAAGGATCACAATTCGCTGCCAAGTGTGTTGTGACTTGCAAAAGGTTGAGAACAACTGTACTACACCATAGCAACATAGCTCCTCCCCCGACTTCAGCACCAGAAAGTTTTCAATTAATTCCTCTCTCTGCATGCAGTACTGTGACTGTCTGTTGTGCCTGTAGCAGAGAAACAGCAAGGAATGCTTTTCCTGCTTTATTTCCTTTAGAGACTGGAGGGTGGGGAGTGGAGTGAGCAGAGGATGACTGCTTCCTCAAAAGCCCCTGTGCCTGTTACCCACAGTGCAATGCATTTCAGGAAGTAATGTGAGCAGTGGGAACATGAGACCCTGAGCAGGCAATTTGCTGTGATCACTCGCCTTTGCCTTCTGTAATCAACAGCCTAAAATAAAATTAAGATCCAACCCCCAGTGTAGACCACCCCTTATTTGAACACTCTGGCCACATCAGGCAGTACTTGTACAAAGTGGATCCACCTCAGACACCTGTTGAGTGTGGAGCTGTGCAGGTTTTCAGTATTTAATGGGATGAAAGAGAGCTCCTTTTTCTCCCTGAAAATGACCAGGGCAAAAAAAATTTAGCACTATCAGCAGGATAAAAGGGCTCAATGGGAGTTTTAAACCCTGCAAGAATACTTGAAGTTAGCCACTTAGGAGCTCTCAGAGCCATGTGGGGCACTTAGATGAAGAGCCCAGTTTTGAAAGTATTCAGATTATGATGAGCCCTTTTGAGATCCATGGGAGCTTTATGGGCTGAGCAGTTTTGAAAATCTTGCCCTTAATCTTTCTGTGCTTCAGTTTCTCTATCTGTAAAATGGAGATAATCACGTTTACTTGTCTGTGCAATGTGTTCTAAGATCTGCAAGTCAGAAACACGATCACTACTGTTAATTGTGTTAGCTCAGTAGTGCTAACTGAAGTATAAAACACAAGCAAAATGGGGCTCCACTAGTGTAAAACTAGCGAGAGAAGAGAATCAGGTATAAGGATCAGAAGAAGAAGTGACTTTTCAGAGAAGAAGCACACTCTAAGAAGTCCCTGAAAAATCTTAGAAAGTCCATGAGAGATCTCCAGCTTCACAGGTCCTTATATATTACAAAGTTGGGCCAAGAGCTTCTTTTCTGGAAAGTGCACTTCTAAGTTAGAGACTTCTGTCTGTGAGAATAAAAGGAGATAAGCTGCCAAAGATGGCCTCTTTGGGGCAAGAGACATTTTTCTCAATAAAAAAGTAGGAAGACTAAGTAACCATGTTAACCAGTTCTTCGAGACACAAAGTGAATCAGACCTCACAGACTAGATCCATCACAGAAATATTAGAACTTTTCTGCAATATGCACAAATACAAAATTAAACACAGAAAATCATAAAAAAAAGTGTTAGGCACACATAGTTCCAGGAATTCATTAACCTAAATAAAAATTCTCTCTAATGTAAATGTATTTACCTGACTCAGAATACTTGTAATCATCTTCTAATGTTTCAGGAGCAAAAAACCTCTTTAGGACTGTACGCAGACATCTCTGATCCCAAGTGTCTGTAACTCGCCCTCCGTAAGTAATTTCACCTGCAACAATGATTGATTTTTACAGACTACAATTTCACATAACAATTCATGTGTGTGTGTGTGTGTGTATATATATGAGAGCTTTTCTTTTTTAAAATTTTAAGTCTCCTTCTCTAGAATCCAGGACAGCATGATTTTGTATGTCACCTTCATGGGAACAAGAGCATTTATCTGCCAGAAAGATTTTTTCAAAGTTGTTAAAATGATAACTAATAAAATTTGACACTGCAATAAATCTAAGTCAACTAATAAAAAAATCAGGAAAATATCAGATTTTCAAACAAGTTACACCCACAATTATGTTCCTAATTTGAGTATGTAATTACTGCAGCTGTATATGTAGACAGGTTAGCGGTGTATCATGTACCTAATTAGGTATCTGTATGCATAATCTCTCAATCTGATGTATAACTGGGGTAACTGCACATGCAAAATACACATATAATTGTACACACAATTGACCTGATCCATATTGAACCTGGAAGCTCTGACCCTTAATGTGGTAACAGAAAATGTGTAACCTGACAATCTCTTTCTTATGGTTATGTCTACACTGACAGCGGCAAATTTGTCACCATCAGTTTGAACTTCCGGGTTCGATTGAGGCATCAGTCAAGAGGCACTCAATCGATCCGGAGTTCAACTTAGTAACTCCAGCCCGGCAATGAGGGTAGCACTGAGTCGAACTTATGCTATTTGCGTTCGACTTAGCGCTGTGTGTACGGCGGAGTTACTAAGTCGAACGGAGATACGCAAGGCATTTTACGTAACTTGCGTATTTCCCTTCGACTGCTGCCAAAAACCAGTGGCAGTGTAGACAAGGCCTATGATTGACTTTTGCCCTAATCTCACACATTTGAATGGCAGCTCACACTTGTCTGTGGAGCTAGACGCTATTCTCACACCATTTGAGTACTTTCAAAGCTATACAGAAACACTGGCAAGTAGGACTGGGACTGGGATGACTGCCTTAGTAGCTATATGTAAACTCAGAAGAGTAACATTCTATTCAACAGCATTTACTTACGTACAAGGACTTGAGAAAATGCCATCCTAGTAAGACCCAAAGAAATTTTATATTGTGGGAAAAATTTGCAGGGGAGTCAATTCCATAAAGAAAATAAACAGGCAGAGCCGGTGCTAGGCATAAGCAGACTAAGCAATTGCATAGGGCCCTGAACAGCTCCTGGGAGCTTCCTATTAATTATTATTATGTGTTGGGTGCAGGTAGGGGCAAAAACTGTCCTGCTTAGGGTCCCCCATAGTCTAGGACCAGCACTGTATAAGGTAACAAATATTTCATTCTGCAACCTGGCCTTTACCTCAACTTCAGACATTAGAGATATAGCAAGCGATAAGGAAAAGTTTTTAGGGAGGAAGAAATAAAGAGGTCAAAAAGAAGATTCCCCTTTCCTAAATTTGACAGAATAAATCTCTGCTAAGGGAGGGGCCAATGCTTGGAGCAGCTTCCTGCTGAAGGAGATGTGCTGCAGGGGAATGAAGATCAAGGCTAGAGAGCTTTATAAGGGTGTTGATGGATGAGTAGGAAGCAGCTTTGCAGACTTCCTTTTCAGTGGCCTGTCTTTTCAGCTCAGAGTACCTTCTGGGATCAGTTTTCCACAGCTGCATACACATTTGCAATTTTGCATTTGACCCCCTGCACAGATGATTTTGAGGCTTTCAGGACATGGCATTTATGGTGAAGGGAGATGAATAGGGATTGTGTGTTCCAGAATGGATCGGTTCTCCGAAGACAAATCCGAACAGCTCTTCAGACATTTAACAACATGCACCTTACTTTTTCTTCTGGTGTTTTAAGAGATGGACTTTAAAAATAACAACATACCAGCGCTAGGTCAGGGGTCTGCAACCCAAAAGATAAGAAGAGCCATTTTTGAAAATTCCTTCAATAACGAAGTGTTTTGAGAGCCACAATGGGTGTAGCCTCCTGGTGGGAGGTGCAGGGAGGTGAGCCAGGATTTCTGCTGCAGGGTCCCCTTATGCAGGGGGGGAAGCCTGGAGCTTGGCATGGGCTGCCCGTGGGGTCCCTGGTGGCTGGGGGAAGCCCAGAGCTAGGCATGGGCCTCCTGCAGGGTACCCCGGTGGTTGGGGGAGCCCAGAGCCGCAAGGGGGCAGCCAAAGAGCCGCATGCCGCTCCAGAGCCACAGGTTGCAGACCCCTGCGCTAGGGCCATTTAAAGTTAAGTTATACTTGATAAAAAAAGAAAAAGGAAAGAGCAGAGTAAGGGGGAAGAGAAATGGGGCATGAGAGACTTTGCTCATAGGTCTGAAACTTGAACCCTTAGAATTTTCATTCTGAACGTGTTGGGGGGGTGGGGAGGGAGAGGAGAAGAAAATCAGAATCACTGTTCAAATACCCATTGTCCTTAAATAGAAATTGGTCCAATAGTTGTTGATCCAATAAAAAAATATTACCTCACCCACATTGTCCTTCTAATATCCTGGGAATGACATGGCTACAACTACATGGCACAATCATCCTTAAAAAACATATTGAAAAAATATTCACAAAGTGAATCAAAGGTAATTTTAAGATAATGGGAATGTGGTCCAATACTATTTTCAAGTAATCTCCATGAGGTTGACGGTAAAGTAAAATCAATTAGCTGTAAACAAGCACTTAATATACATGGGTGAATGAACTAATCTTTACAACTCAAACTGACAGAGTACTTTCAAATGCAATTTGTGCCACAGAAAGAGTTTCACTTAGCAGGCAAGCTTGAAAGCGCTTGTATTCATCTCTGAGAATTTACAGTACTTTTAATCTTCAGCTTCACAAAACAGAGAACAGAATAATTGGGCCTATTTTTCCTTTACATTAGAAAAGGATTTTTTTTAAACTATATAGTACAGGTAACTAAAAGGGAAATATTTAAAACCAAGAACAGACAGAACTTTAACTATTATATTTACATATCATTCTTGTGAAAAAGCTATAATAAAAACAATTTTAACACTGTGGAATACTACAACCAAATTACAGGGTTTGTGATAAAGGCAATATTAAATAAAAAACTATAAACCACCTGATGTATACATGTGAAATGCATTTTCATATTTCAGGGATAATCGAGAAGGATGTGTCAGAATAAGAGATCAGATGCGTTTTGCCTAAACCACTGTGAATGTGCTTCTATTTCTGACATCTACATACAGTAAATTCAACTTTTAACAAAATACTCTTTGGAAGATGGTTTTTATTCCTTCATGAGTCACTTCTATTATTTTTTATTACCATAAATTACCATTTTTTTTCCTGTCTAACAATGTAAACAAAAATATACCTAGCACAGTTAATCAGATAAGCGAAGAGGAACATTACTGAAACTGTGAAGAAAAATTACCTTAAATTTCTACTGTCAGAAAACATAAATTATAATATAACCATATTCTTGGGTCAGCGCTGACTGCATGATTCCAGTACAGAATGTCATAAGCTCAGCATTCTAAGTTGTTTTACTTTAGGAAGGAAGTGCCTATCCATTACTATTTCACTCCAGTTTTACACTGTTACTTCTGCTCTGAAATCAATGTAGTTACAGCAGTGAGAACCTGGAGTAACACGAAAAAACGAGAGTCCTGTGGCACCTTAAAGACTAACAAATTTCTTTGGACAAAAGCTTTTGTGGGTTCCAATGCACTCCATCAGAGATGGGTTGGAGCCCACGAAAGCTTATGCCCAAAGAAATTTGTTAGTCTTTAAGGTGCCACAGGACTCTCGTCGTTTTTGCTGTACATGGAGTAAAACAGTGAATCAGTCCCTATGTATTACTGAAAAGAGTTACTAAATTATAAAATACTGCTTTTGAACAGAGGGTCTGATTTGCTATCCTATACAATGGTGATTACTAATAGTTAGATTATATTTATCAGACTCTCTACAGTTGCTCAAGAATTTTTAAATCATGTGTACTTGATTTCGTAAAGGTGAGATCTGATCATTTTCTTTTCCTCTTGCCCGATGAGTAAATGAGATATCATTTGAAGAATGATTAACTTGTTGCTATGGATAATTAAGCAGCTGTTTGGATATTTATTACTTTGATAGCAGGTTTCCACTCGAGGGATCTTATATTGATGCTCCTGCTTGTCCACAATAAAGGAGAAATGGATAGTTCTGAATGTTGGGATTTGTATGTTCAAGTTGATCAGGGTCATCAGGTTAGAAGGCTGCTAATTTTCTGTGGTTGGGCGATCCTTCCACAGAGAAACCTTGCGGGATAGATGTAACTTAGGACTTTTCAAAAACACACAGGTGGTTGCCATTCGGTTTATGTCCTTGATGCCAATCTGACCGACAGCCTAGCATTCTAAAGAGTATGTCAACACTGGAGCTGGAGGTGTAATTTCCAGCTGAGGACATGTGTGCTAGCTATGATGGAACTGATATGCTAAAAATTAAAGGGTGGTTGTGGCAGCATAAGCAAGTAGGATGAGCTAGGGTCCAGTCTAAAATCTTAGATACCACACACAGGCCAGCTAGCCTCTCCTGCCGCTCACACTGTTATGTCAACACTCTTATTTTTAGTGCACTAACTCAATCATAGCTAGCATGGGTGTGACTATCCAAGGTAGAAATTCCACCTTCAGCATCACCGTGCATTTAACTTGCACCTTACCTTCACTCCGTCTTTAGAATGCCATAAAAGGCGAAGACTGATGGAAGAGCCCATGTAATTGTGCTAACTACAATGAAGTTCCATGGTTTTAAGTAAAGGCATAATATGGACATATACAAATAATTAACTTACACCTGTTAAGATGTTTTACTTCACTATATAGCTTAATAATATCTCGTGTTTATTGAGGAATGCTAGAACTGTTAATACCAGAACCATGTTAAAGTAAAACGACTGAGCACTATACCTGTTATGTAAGTTAGGGCATCCCAGGGTATCTTTCCTTCTTGACAGTAAAGATTTAGATTCAGTAAGGCACATTCTCTATCACTGTCATTAAATTCATAGCAGATGTTCCACCCAAGAGGTCCAAACTTTTTCCGCTCCTTGAATATTAAATTAAAAGCAAAACTGAATAAGACTACTTTGTTCAGGACACTTAGAGCTATTCTACTGTACGTTTTTTGTTAATGTGGGTTCATCTTCATATAGGAATTTCAAATATTTGTAAGAGAAACAATTATAGGATAGATTAGCACAGATCTTAGGGGCAATGTATAAGCTTTATTGCCCCATTAGGCACTGGTCCCCAGGGAAAAGCCTGCAAATCACATTTTCTTCCTTGCTCTTGGGACAGGAAAAGATAGTAATTTCTGGTTGGCTTATGGTATGAGCTCAGTGCAACCCCCAGCAATGGGTCAGCTGAGTTTTAGTTCTATCTATTCCCCACCCCTTACTGTACAATTACAAGTATTAGGTTTTGGTCACTTAGGAGATAAATCATTTTGTTATCAATGGAAAAGGTTGTCTCAGAATTCAGCTTAATTTATAATCTTACACTTGGTTATCCCTCAGCTCATATAATTCCAGATAGTGCATTATTTTTCAAAATAAATCATTCAGTGATTTTTTTCTCTGAGTGAGATGAATTAAAATGACCCAAAACTCATGAATAACCTGATAGCAGCAACTTGGCATGCTAAGCAACAGTAAAATTGATACATAAACAGATTTCCACTTCACACTTCCTGATGTTTTAGTAGAGAGTGAGTAAAAAATTACGGAAAGGTTTAGGAAGAGAAAAAATTTAAGCTGAATCTTAATTTTGTCAATTTTCATTTTCTGTCTTACCATCTTTAATTCAACTCCAATTAGCTAGTAGGGTAACAATGAATAAATCTAATGTTGAACTTCTATGTTTAATACAATCAGTAATTCCTATCATAATGGGACACATCCTTAAGTCCTTACTCAGGTTTTATTCAATCCTTTCTCAAGTAAATGTATTAATTTTCATGGAAATTTTCCCAAGTAATGACTGATTGACAATGGAGTAAGGGATGATTGTCTTCCTATTTAAACAAAGTGTTCTGCATCCTTTCAATAACTGGATAAAAATGGAATAATTAAAGCAGCACATTCCCTTCCTCTTACCATCATGTGTCCCCCTGAAATCTGTGCGTTAATTTAATTTAAAACATGTAGAATTCTTCTGAGGGATTGTTCGCTAACATAGTAAAGAAGTGACTTCAGTTTCCCTTAAATGAAACGTTTGGAAATACGTACCCATAAGAAATCTCAGGAGATACAATTACCTGTGATATAATTAATATGGCACAGGCATTTACATGGAATCTTTCAGGAGAAAAGAAATCTGTGCTTTGTATGGACCTTACCTTTTAAATTATACTTAGCGTAGCTGATGAGAAATGCTTTGCATTAATAATATACCTTACATTTCTAGTTTCTGGAAATTAATGACTAAATAAGTTTTGCACAAAATACTGCTATTACAGTAGAGATTAGGTGAGACATTCCGAATATAACAGCTTTACTGAACTACATCTCAGTACCTCTGTTGTCTGAACCAACACTATCAGATATACCTGAATGATAGCGTGGAAGAAACAAATGCCAAAAATCATTTTCCTCCATTTTTTCCCAAGGATATTTTCTTCAAAAAATGTAGTTGTCATCTCTGTGAATGCTCGCCTGATGTTTGCACGAAGTCCTTTTGGAGGCTCATTGGTTACCTTAATTGAGAAAAATAACCATTGCTTGTTATATATATAAGTCTATTCTCCATGTATTTTCTTCAGAGCCAGCAAGTTATCACTTGAATGGCTGGATGCATGCAAATTATACACAGAGGCATTTCATGTACATTAAACTTTATGTTTTAAGCAAATGAAAACATTGATTATTTACCCTAGAAAATATATGTAAATAAAAGGATATGTTATAAAAATGAGGAAATTTGGAGCAGAAAGAAATTGGAAAAAAATGTGATGCACAAATTGGAGTAAATACAGAAAAATAAACAAGAAGGGTGATTAAAGTAAGCACGCTCACTATGTTGAATGCATGCTATTGCAATTTAACTGCTTTATTTAGACAACAGCTTCCAGATCTTGGTTCAGCAGAAGTCTGCCCCAGTAGGCAGAAAGACCGTCCAAGCCAGCAGTAGTCAGTATCTTCATTTAAATGGATTAGAGTTACAAAGATCAGCAGGGGCAGCAGAGGTCAGCTCTTCCTTCTCATTCTGCAGGGTATTTCATTTGCTCTTGTCGCAGGATACATTTATAAGGAGCTAGAGTTTGTCAGCTTTGAGTGACTGGATTAGAGAGGAGATTACTTACTGAACTACTGGAAAGTGTTCAGATCAGATATTATGGTGATGAGTACAGGATATAGAACAGAACAGAATGGATTACAATAGGACAGAATTAATGTGTTGGCTTCTACAAAAAAGGTGTGAGTAGCGAGTCTTTCAAACGTTTCTGTTTTCTCACAATGTATGTGCCACTTGGAAAGGGAAAACATTTCTAGAGTTTTATCAAGGGGAAGTGAATCCATCTCCCACATTCTAATGAGCACAATATGTTAAAACTACATTTTCTATAGTGTCTTTCACATATAATATAGCCCATAATGCTTAACAGAGTTAACTAGTAAAGTTATACCAATTTTAAAAAAAACACAAGAAAACAGACTTTTGATTTGGTATAATTTCACCCTTCCATTGTTCATTTTGCGTAGGCTTATTTCCAAATATATTACCTTGACAGAGTTCTGAAGGACAGTGACAGGAAAGGTTTCACAAGGCATGGAGCTTAAATAGAGTCGAAAACTCTCCTGAATAGAAACATCTGAAAACCAAAGGATGAGTATATTAAGCTATAAGTATTTAATGTAAGTTCATATAAGATCACAAAACCATGTTGCCAGTTTAAAGCTATGGCAGCAAAAAATAATAAAATAAAGCTAAAATATAGTTAATTGAATGCAAGAGTAGAGTTAGAAGTAGCTTTTGTAGAAATTAATATTACAAAAGTTGAAGAGAATTAAATAGTTGGAATTGTGGAATTGTTAAAAGGTATTCAGTGAGAGGGGGGAGGTGTGTGTGTGTGTGTGTGTGTGTGTGTGTGTGTGTGTGTGTAAAATTTAGTACAATCACATTGCATGGAGCTCTGATAGTTAAGCAGATTATAGAAAGGGGTCATGTAGTGGGTATTATCATGTTTTTGGCCCCAGGAGCATTTACTGCTATTCTGAAGGAAAACGGACCCTTTTCACAGAGGAATAGTCTGCAAACAATTAATTGTAAATAACTGCTGTGGGCAGCAGGCAGAGGGACAATCTGATTTGAATAATTTCGTTGTAGGGATTCATGGCCTGTGCTTGTGCAGAGAGACGGTACGCCTGGGCACACCCGGAGACGACACGTCTGGGCACACCCGGATGACCTTGATGCATGATCACAGACCATCCACCTGCAGATGTGCTGGGCAGGCAAAGGGGGGGAGCGTGAGAGACACTGAGCATATTCATCTTGTTATGTCTTAGTACCGTTATGTTCTCGCACAGGAATGCTTGCCGTGCTTATCTTGATCTTATATAACTTGTTTGTTCATTACAATAAAAGGAGTAGCGGATCTCGTAGAAGCAGCTTTCGCTCCTCCATGGCATGACAAGTCTGTGTCTGTCATCCCTTCATTTCATTACTGAACAATTGATCAAAACTATAAAAGGGGAATAAGGGATCTCCATTAAAACTTGACCGTCTTCAAAGATACAAGATGGGAATCTGGGTTCAGTTGTGCAAAAGGAATTGGAGCAGTGTAAGGGATGTTAAGCAAACACAGTTAGTGTTGCTTCACTTTGTTATTAAGCATTTAATATTTTGGATACCTCAATGACAAGAAAACATGATCAGGGCAGAGGCAGATGGAACCAGAATAGTAAAGGACATTCTGGATCAGAGAAGTCAAATTCAACAGTTGCAAAAATCTGACCCAAGACTGGTGGGCATCACAAAAGTAGGGACCAAACATGTATCAAAGGGAATTAAGGGAAGGTATTTGGTGTGCTTTAACAACTGAGGTACCAGTAGTGTTGTGCCCTCAGGGAAGTAAGATGGCTTTCTTAAGCTGGGTGCCTTGGAGCTTGGCAGAGTGGGCACCCTGGATTTGAGGAGGCAGTAAGAACTTTAAAAAGTTGTGTTGGAGGCCAGGAATGACAGCTGATTTAAAGTCATGCGAGGAACGTTATTTAGATTGGGTTAGGCATAACCCACCTTGCAAGGTGGTTGGAGAGAACTTAATGAAAAAAGCCCCACAAAGTCCTTGGGAACCAATACAGATGGACTAGATAGTGACCTTACAACTGGATTGTAAGAGAAATTGGTTTATGCTGGTGGCGGTAGATGCTTTCAGCAAGTGGGTGGAGGCATTCCCCACATGGTATCAAACTACCAGGGTGACAGCTAAAAAGCTGGTCAATAAGGTATTCACTCACTAGGGGGTCCAGAAGGTAATAGATTTCAACCAAGAGCTGATTTCCGATCAAATGTAATGGGTGAGCTCACAGCACTCACTGAAATCACACAGCTGTTCCACATTACTTTTCACTACAAGCAACAATGGAATCCATGAACTACACCACCAGAAGTGAACTGAAGAGGGAATGTTAAAATAGGAAGGAAAACAGGTCACAACTTTTACCCATTTTTTAAAATAAGATTAAGGGTCTGAGAATCAAAGGTACAGAATTCTTCCTCTATGAGGCTTTTATGGGAAGGCCCGTGGAACAATGGGGAGATCTTATCCCAGACTCTGGGGAGGTCACTACACATGGGTTAACACAAGAATGGGTTTTACCCATAATTGACCATGTACAGCAGTTAGTGGCCTGACAAGATGACCAAGGAGCAGCAAAAATGACCTGCCTAAAGAGCATGACCTACCCACAATGTGAGATCAAATAATGTATTAAATTTCCAGCTCCTAAATGTAGGGACCCTTACCTGGTCCTTCACTGATTTGGGCCCAGTTTACTGCTATTGGAAACAGAAAATGGAAGGTGGGGGAGTGGGTTCAGTGCACACAAATAAATAAAATAATGCAAAGGATAAGGAACAGGAAATTTAATAATTTTGTGTGTTTTACAGGAAATGAAAAAAATGGTAAGAAGGAAAAATCAACAATGCTAAAATGTGGAAAGGTAAATTGTTCCCAAGGGTATGGATAGGGTTATGTTTAATAATCCATGGGAAAGGTGTAAGCATTCACCAAATACCCACATGTGAATTAACAAAAGAGGAAGAGGAACGGGAACCTATTCCAGTCACATGGACAGATGAGGGGGAATGGAATCAATGGATAGTATTTGGGGTGGACAGATTGGAAATTTAACAGGAAATATTATATGGTGGGTGAGAGGCAGTGGTGCAATAAATGAAAGTGCTACAGAAACAATATGGTACCTAAGTGACAATGGGGTAGCATATTGGGTTACGTCATTGAGTCTTTCCTTGCAGTTGTATCAGTTAAAGGGGAACCGAAACTTGACTCCTTTCTGGACAGCTGGGTTGTTGGAACCAAGAAGTGTCCCCCAATTTAAATGTGATTTATCCTGCTATAATGAGGGTACAACAGATCAATGTGTGTGTAAGTGCAAATATGTGACCAAAATTATTTTGGGAGCAAGTACCAACAGCACAGAGAAAATCAATTTAACTGGTTTGTAAACTGTAATCCTACAGGTGATATGGATGGCAAGCTAGAAGAATCCAGACTTGAAATGGCTATATCCTGGAGCCAAAAACGTTCCGCAATAAAAATACATGTGGGAACAAGTGCAATCAGCACTCTTAAATGCAGTGGTTCCCAACCATTTTGGCCTGAAGGACAAAGATATCATTTTTACAGCCCTGAAGGCCTACAACCTCTGCCAGCAGACCAGCCCGGCTGCAGCAGGGCTGAGAAGCCCAGAGAGGCTGGGGGAGGGGGGGTGGCAGCGGGGCTCCAGTGAGACTGGCTGCCAGCAGGGATGGGGGGTGGCCAGGGCCTCAGTGGGGCTGGGGACCCCAGTGGGGGCCGTGGCAGGGCCTGGGGATCAAAGTCAAGGAGGGGCCTCCCCTTGTGGTGTGGGGAGGCCCCCATCCTTGACTTTTGCCCCGGGCCCCAGAAACCATAAGACCACCCCTGTTCCTGGCCATATCAGGATATGTGCCACCATATGCCCTATAAGTTTCAGAGGGGTAGCCATTTTAGTCTGTATGCAGCAAAAATAACAAAAGTCCTGTGGCACCTGAAAGAGTAACCAATTTCTTTGGGCATAAGCTTTTGTGGGCTGCAGCCCATGAAAGTTTATGCCTGAAGAAACGTGTTAGTCTTTTAAGATGCCACAGGACTTTCATTGTTTTTGCCATATGCCCTATGCTCTTCTCAGGATACCTGGGCAGGAGGATCCCAGAAGACAAGAAAAAAGGAGTGGAGTGTAAGCTCATATAAGTATTTAGGCCTTTGTATTTGCCATAGATGGGATTCTGGGCCTCTGGGCCTGCCTGAGAGACAGTCTCTGAGCCACACCTGCTAGCAAAGAACAAAGAAAGTGTGTTCCTCTTGCTTGCCTGCAGTTAGGTGGCTTTTTCTTTATTACTGTGAAAAGATAAGGGATGCAGTTAAAATGTTTCAAGGCATAGTGAAGGTGTGATATAGGAATGCACAAGTGAGGGAAAGCTCTGATTCTTTTTCAAGACAGGTGCCACAGCAAGGCCAAGCAAGTGGCTGGGAAAGTGAGGGAGGTGTTAAAAAGAAACAAACATAGGGCCATAAACTGACCATGGCCAAGAGGTGACCCACTCCCTCCCCCTCCCATGAAGCAGGAAAGGGGCTGTACCAAAGCTCCCAGACCCCCCCAAACTCTATTGGCGTATAGAAAAATAAGCCGAACTGGTGTGAAGTGTTTGGGTATGGTTAGAGTTTTAAGCTTGTAGGTGTAACCCCCAATAAACCCTTCACAGAGTGTTGGCAGATTGGATTTTGGATTGTTGCTTCCTGGCAAACTGTACCTGGGAACTGAGAGGGGACAGGGTGGGGGAGCCCCAACAGAGTAACATTTATTAGCCTCTGTCAATGAGTTTAGTTTTTTTAATTCATAGACAAATCTTAAGCAATTTGCTATAAGATTTATCTTTAAATGACGAGAGTACTGGAATTACATATACTATCTAATGTTCATTTATGATCTAGACAAGGAAAGAAACAGTATTGTATTTAAATGACAGGTGATAATTTAAAAGGTTTTAAACACCAGTGAACATAAAAAGATAAGTAATAAGAAATCTCAAAGAGTAGGGAATACCGGAGAGTCAGGAAATAATGTGAGACTCAAGAAAATGCATATGGAGTAAAATAATAAGAAACACAGATATTATTTGGGAAGAAAAAACCTGAAAAGCAATAATGCTGAAGGAGATTGAAGAAATGATAGTGGACAGCTAGATACGAATTTGTAATGGGATATGGCAGCAGGAAATGCTAATGTAATTTTGGGCTGTATGTGCAGAAATATGTCATAATAAACAACACTTCCTCAGAATGTGACTATATTGCTATCAGACTTGGAATACTGTGTTCAGTTGTAGGCACCTAAGTAATAGAAAGCTTCAGAAAAATTAAAGGCGTATAAAGAAAAGCACCACAATAATTAAGGGGACGGAAGGGCTGATATATAAAGAAAAAGTAAAAGAACTGAATGGCTGAAATTTTCAAAAAAATCTTTAAAAAAAAAAAAAATCAGATGAAATGTCCAACTTCTATTGACCTTCAGTGGGAGTTGGATTTCTAAATAGATTTTATGCCTTCAAAAGCAATCCCAGTATGTACAGATTAATTAAGCACTAATTTATAGGGACAGTGAAGAAGTATAAACAGCTGTGCATTATGAAAAATAGAGAAAAGGATTAACAGATCCCAAAGAGAGGCAAGAAACAGACCAGCTGAGCTCTACTGCAGTTGCTATAAAAGGATTGGTTTTCAAAGGACTTGAAGAAGTTGGAGAGAAGGAAGTTCTCAAAGAAAGAAGAGTGCAGATCTCTGTGAGCCTGTAAATGCAGCTGGAGAAGCTCTAAGAAGGAAAAAGGATCTTTGGTCAGTGGCTGGAGTTTTCTCATGGGAGTTGGCTGAAGCAACCTAATTTTTATGATGTATAAAAAACTTCATTGTGAAGCAGTTAAAGTTGCCATCAACATTACATTCATGGACCAAAATACTAAAAGTAAAGAAATCACAGTGTATGCCATCCAACATGCAGATAGTCACCAACGAGCACACACCTGGTCACTATAGCAAACCACCACAACTTTAACTCTGCCTCTCTACAACTTTCCTGTCTACACATACCCTTTTACCAAACTAGCTCCTTCCAAGTGCCATTAATAGTGGACATTTGGCAAAATAATTTGATGTGTTGGGTGGAGCAATTAGTTGAAGATTATGATGAATCATATGCAATTCTCTCTGTACTTCAGTTCCCAATCTGCAGATAAGGATAAGAGTTCACTGTTTTACAGGCCATTGGCACTGTGAGGATAAATTCATTAATGTGAATGAATTCTTTAATACATGTGAGGTGATCAGATACTATGGTGGAAGCCTATAAACAAGCAAAAAAAATGTATGAGCACTACAGAGCATAGAATAAGGGTAACAGGATGAGCAATTTCTTAATCCTACAGACCACCATTTCTTTGGATTTTTCCCTTCTCATTTGCAGGTTAAGTAAAAAGTGGAGAAGCACACAACTGATTAGGCACTATCTTCAGGGAAGCATACAGTATTGTAGAAGGAAAATTACATACGTGGCTCAGTAAAGCTTTTTATAAGCTCTTCCATAGCTAACATCCATGAAACTGCTAGGTGACAGTTTTGCAGAAATACCCAATTTCCTGTTCTCATTGCATCCTTTATCATCTTTTCTGCAATAGGTCCTTGACCTTGCCCTAGTGAAATTGACCGTACTCTGAAACAGAGAGAACATTTTGTCAATGTTCATGATGCAAATATTTAAACATCCAGTGACTTTTGAAATGATAGGATTTTTAGTATTTATAGCTTTTAAAGACATTGGTCAAAATTTCTAAACTGAGGTGCTGAAATTGAGGCTCCTCAATCCATATTTAGACCCTAAATAAAAGGGGCCTAATTTTCAGAAGTGCTGGGCACATACAAATCCATTGAAGTCTATGGGAGCTTAAAGGGCTCATGACTTCTGAAAACTGCACCAATATTATTTTGGTGCCTAATACGGTTTTAGAAGTCTGGTTTGAAAGCTTTGCCTATTATTATAAACAGAGAGCTCTCTGAAAAATAGCTAGAATACAGTCTGGTGGAAAACTAAACAAACTATTTTAACATACATGAATGTATAGAGAGAGTAAAATCCTGACCTCACTGAAGTCAATGGCAGAAGTCAGTGAGGCAGCATGTCACAGACAGATCATGCTATGGTATAACTTGATAGAATAAATGTACAACCACAGGAGCTACAATTTTCAAAGACTAGAGGAACTAGAACCCAGTTCCCTTACAATCCAAAGGGCCCTTTGACATCCCAGCTGAATACCATGTCTAATAAAATTATGTAATTTGTACCGTTCTGAATATCCTCGCTCTTTTGCAAACCTCTGGAAAGCTCCCATGGGATCAGAGCCTGTGCTTAAGATAAACACTAGAGGAGTTGAAGAAGACATGTCTTGGTAAAGAGTTCCCAAATCAACAGGGGGATTCTCTATGAATTGTTTTCCAAGGTTCTCTATTACAAACTCAGTAAGAGCAGAGACCACCTAAAAACATGAAAACATACTCATTTTTAAACAGAAAGAGGCACAAGGAACAATATTTACATTCAACTGTATACCTTTCCAGGCCAGGACTGTATCTTTGTATGTGTTTGTACAGCATCTTGCACAATCATTGGGGCCTGTGTACATTACTACAACCCAAATAATAAAATTACTTACTCAGTAGTGAAAATCATTACAATCCCTTCAAGCAACCATCTCCCCAAACCCATAAAGAGAAAACATTCACTGCATAGTTTTAACTCAAACCATCCTTAGTACTAAAGGCATTTCGAAAAGTTTGAGTCCACATCCAGAAAGTCTGGATAATATTATAAGAATTGGCAAAGGAGAGCATAGACGCATGTGAATATTCCCTGTGAAGTCAAACTTCACATGGCACTCTAAAATTCACAGACTTTCCAGCAGATCCATAGTATAGATATACTAATTCAAAGGCTTAGTTTGTGACTGGCACAAGAACCTTCTCCATCCTGCCACCTATGGGCCAGCCATTCACAGTCTCAGTCTCTCTGCTTAGGAAAGCACAGGGACTGCTCCTGCAACAAATTCACATTGCCCCAAAGAAGCTAGGGAAGGAGTAGACCTGTGTAGCCCTCTTCTCTATACAGAAGCTTTCACTGGGAAGGTCCATCCCCCTCTACATGCCAACATCCAAATAACATAATATGCAGGGGTGGTCTTAGGGTTTCTGGGGCATGGGGCAAAAGTCAAGGATGGGGCCCCCTCACACCACATGGGAGGCCTTATCCTTGACTTTTGCCCCCTTGGGCCCCTCAGACCTCCTGTCAGGGCCTGGCCCCACAGCCAACCTTGCTGGGGCCTCCCCGGCCCCACCACAGCCCCCGCCATGGTCCTGCTACTCTCTGCCCCTGTGGCCCCTGCCGCCTCTCCCACCAGAGAGCCGGGCCCCGCTGTGGGCCCTGTCACCCCCAGACCTGCCACAGCCCCTTGCTGCCCCTCCACCAGGGAGCTCAGCCCCACCGTGGCCCCTGCTGGGGTGCCCAGCCCCAGTGTGACCCATGCCACACACCCCCCGGCACCGCTGCAGCCCCTGCCGCCCCGCAGCCAGCTTCGCCAGCCCCACTCCAGCCTCCACCACGTGAGGACCCTCAGCCCCACTGTGGTCCCCTACTGCCCCCCAGCCATAGGTGGTCTTACCAGGTGAAACCTGTGACAGTCAGGCGCGCTGCGGGGCCCCTCCCCATGCAGGGCCATGGGCAGCTGACTGCACTGCCCACCTGCTAAGACTACCTATTATAATATGGCCCAAAATATACAATTCTGTAAATTCTTGTAGCTTTTGTATGAATGCAAATTTCTATACCACTGGATTTTATTGAACATCTTACCTTTTCTTCCATAAAACTTTTCACAATAATTAATTTCTGAAACATGGTCAGTCTTGTGTCCCAGGAACCTTTCATTGTACCATCCTTTTTTTCTTCTTCGGTTTGCTCTACATAAGAGGATGGTTCAGAATCATACTCTTCCCAAGTTTCTGGATTGACATGTATTTCAAGGCACCCTACAAATGACATTGTCATTAACAGTGACTTACATTTTGAATTTGCACAGCAGAAATCACTCACAATGTTAAGATGACATTTTAGACCAAATTTTGAAAAAGACTGAGGCTCTCTTTTGTACACAAGTTGAAGATCTAACTGGAACTTTGTATGCAACCAGGCTGACTATGTGGCTGGCTGTAGGATTATAGTTTAGGGACAGACAATGCTGGATTAAGATATAGGCGTTGATTGTTATCAACTGATTTGGGAGGTCCTGTCAACATCAATGTTGCAGAAGACTGTGTGTGGGCAAGAGAGTAGTGCAGTGGGCCCATCCCACTTCTCCAACAAAGCAGATATATTTTGGTTATTTGAGTAGAGTACTGGGGGAGGCCTCCTGGCACTACCTCTGCCTCACTAGGAGAAAGGTGGGGGGACGGGGGCTTGCTACTTCCTCTGCTGCTTCTGAGAGAAGGCAGTGTATTGTTGCCTTGCTGCTCTCAAGTAGTCATGGGGAGCCCTGCTGCCACTCATGGAGCAGAGAGGGAGCTCTGTGCTGCCACTTTCAGGTCTTAGCAGAAAGAGGGGCCTCCTCGGCGGCTGTCCCTACTGTTCCAATGGTGGGGAGCTCCGGGCTGTCAACAGAAGATAGGGGTTAAGTCCCCCAGCACAGGATTTAAATAAGAGTAACAGGAAAGGAGTTGCTATCGCAAAAGGAAAATGTGAAAGTGCATAGTACACACAACTTGAATACAATGCCTGTTGCAGTGGCTGAGTTACTGTTTCTGAAACTATGCAAAGATAGGCTTGATAAAATATAAGCAGAAGCAGCACAGAAGACCCTCCTTAAAGCAGGAGTTTGGTAAAAAAGCAAAATGGCTTTTCCAATACACTTTCCTATTTAGCAGGCTACCTAATTTAATGAAAATGTGTGTAGATAGTATTTCCTTCTGGATTCCTTGAAAACACGGAAGTGTTTCCTCTAAGTCACAACACATAAACCACATGGTGTCTTCGAGCCACGGGACATCAGGCTTAGCAGGACGTTGCTGTTGGAAAAATGAAAGGATTAGTGAAAATATGAAAGAAGGAGATAAATAGAAATTCAACAGATACCTGACTATTTTTTAAAAAACTCAAAATGTACAAGTTACACAATGAACAACTTGATTAATAGTGACCCCAATTCAGAAAAGAATTTAAGTTTGACCTTAAATTCATTCTTAAAAACACACACCCAATTTTAAGCATGTGCTTAGATCCCACTGATTTAAAATTTAAAATTAAGTATGTGATTAAATGCTGACCTGAATAATGATGCTTTCTTTGACTGGAGACATTAAGAAACAGATATCTAAAATAACTTCAAATGTTCCAGGTCTCAAAACGTATTATGGAAAATCTTAATTAGAAGTCACCAAAGTCACTATTGTAAAGACAAATTTAGATACCAACTTCCTTTCACTGTCTATAAATCCCTTTGCAAAACAAAAAATATATAATCATTTACAATTTTGTTTGTCATAAATCTACCCCAAGTGCACCTTGTCTAAGCCAGCAGACCCACGGAGGAAAAAATTCCATTCTGTATCTGTAAGTTCTTCTCTCTGTCGCATGATCTCAATACACAGCATAAAGCTGTAGATGAGTTTGTGCTGTTCAAAAAGGCCACGAGAAACATTGGTGTATGTTGCATAGAGTGTCTGACTGAGTAGTATTGCTAGGCGCTGCTGCAGATTATCATTCTTTTCAGAAGTCTCAATAGTTGTATTAAATAACTGCAAGAAAAAAACAAATACAGTTTAGATTAGTTTATTTCCAATTGTTAATAACAGCATACTTCTAGATTAATTCACTGGACTAGGACAGTGATTCTCAGCCTATGTTATATTGTACAATAAAGTGTGAGATCCTCTCATAGACAGAGAACATCTCCTCCCAAACTCTCAGTAATATTTCCACATTTTTTCTGTGACCACTAGAGTGCTTGGTATTATGAAGAAGTAATATTAAGAGAACAGTAAGGAGATAACACAAGAAAATAAACTCACTTTAATATGATGGCTGTAGCTATAAAGTAAAATGCTCTTGTTTTGTTTGACAGTGATTATTCACCTTTGTGACACAGAAGGCTTTTTGGACTTTACGGAAATGTGCTAACAAGCACCACCATTAAATGGGCCAAAATTTCAGAACCACTGAACTAGAAAAATGAGCTGATGTGACTCTTCAAAGTTCTCTTTTGGATCTTGTGGTCAATGCATGAAATCTGAGAAATCTGTGTTCTTCTGAAGACTTGTTACATGTCACTGGACAAATCGTTTACATGAAATATTATAAATCAAAGTTGTTTATATTTAGGCACTCAGTAAAAACTGATTTGAAGAGATGCTGACCAACAATTTAAGTTTCTTTACTTTAATAGAGATCCTGGATATTCTGCACTTTTGAAAATCAGGTCACTTGCCTCTAGGCACCTAAATATATGTCTCAGTTTGGAACCAGTACTTGGAATCACACTTGGAAGTTCTATAGCATTACTCATTTTCCAAATATATGAGAATGTAATTAAAAACAATGAACTCTTTTTCGATATAATGAAAAAACATTTCTTGAAGGTGTAAATTTTGCTGAAACATGTAATAGATCTATGTCATTTCGTTTGGAACAAAATGGCTCATTATTTTTGCTCCCAGTGTTTCCGTTTGTGATTGTTGAACTATATATGTATATTTCTGCCTTGTATATCTATTTCCCTTCATATCTTGATTATAGCAAATGATAGTTACATCAAAGACAAATGAAACTAACCTGTTTAAAATATTTTAAGGAAAACTGATACATGGGATCAATCTCTGACAGACTTGCTATTACAAAGTACATGACAGACCCTCGAGTAGCAACAGGGCGGTACTTTTCACGAGCAGCATTTATCTTCTCTTCAGTAGATTCTGCTTCTTGTAGCCTTGTCTTAATGGCACCAGATGTTACCTAAAAGAAACATGTTTTAATAGCATATTAGAAAGTTATTCATGAGACAGAGGGTTTGATGCATGAAGAGCAAGCTCCTTTCTTGATGTCGATGGTATTGAGGTAATTCTATGCTTCACTCTCCAAAGACATGCAAGTGCCACCTCAATGCTGAGGGAGGCATGCTTCCATTCTGAGAACTACTCTTCCAGCATCTGAAGAAGTGGGATTTTCTCGCACGAAAGCTCAGGCAATAAATAAATTTGTTAGTCTTTAAAAGTGCCACAGGACTCCTTGTTTGTTTTGCTGAACTAGACTTACATGGCTACCCCTTTAGAAAAATTTTGGCTGTCACAAAACAGAAGCTCAAGATTCAGGTTTGATTCTGTCTTGGCTAGTGGATACTTTTAGAAGCGATAATAGTTCCTTTAATAATTTAAAGAAAATGCTAATTATTTGTGCAAACCACTGTATTATGCTGCATTTTGTGACTTACATTGGCAATATCATTAGTCAACAACATCGGTTTGCCCCCCAAGAATGATGAGTAGGTTTTTAGCAAAGGTAATATCCCATAAGATCATGAAAACTTGCATTTGACTTTATTAAAAATTATGATAAGAAAAGGAGAAAGAAAAGGAAAGATGAAAATATTTTTAGAATGTTTACCACACTGAAGAATCTTACTAAATCCAAATCAAGCAATTTATCTGCCTCCCTACAGAGAGGTGCTTGAGAATTGGAGGGAATGGGAAAAAGAGCCTTGCTTGACATCATGCTAGAATGATGGCCTACACTCTACTGGAAATTGTGGGCCAGATCCTAAGCATCCATGAAGCTATGCCAATTTACTTCATCTGAAGCTCTGCCCCTAAATGTAGACGATTATTCCAAAACTCTACCTGCAAATAAATGTAGAACTGACAGGGCCGGTCCAACCATAGAAGTGAACTAGACGGTTGCCTAGAGCACGAGGCTTTCAGGGGCACCAAATTAAATGGAAGTGAATTTTTTTCTCTATTTAAAAAAAAAAAATTAATATGTTATCTCTTATAAAATGTGAAAGGGGGGGACGCCAAAATCATAGTTTGCCTAGGGCGCCAAAAATCCTTGAGTCGGCCCTGAGAACTGATGAGTCTGATTTTCTGGCTTTAAATTGTGTTAGTTTAACTTATTACACTTTTGAGAATGTGAATGTTATGGGCCAGAATCAGCCAGAAAATGTTTACAATGATAGGTTACATATTCCCTAATCCAAATTATGCACGGTATTGATACTGCAAGCGTAATAGTAGTGCAAACTTCCCCACATAGCCTTCTAGTGTGCTTCAGGTCAGACCTGAAAGTACCACCTTTAGGAGTGAAATGGTAGCTCATTCTCTCTCTATGGCTTGTTTAATACTTGGCTGAGACCATCAACTAGAGGGCCAGCTTTGGCCAACTGGAATGTTGCTTTTTGTAATGCAGGTCTTTCTCCATTAAGAAGTAGGTCAATCTAAGGAAATCTACAATTCACAGTCAGATCTTTACTATTAATTTCACACTGAGGAGCATATTTGCAAACAGTCCTATTGGTAAGACTCTTTAGCCCTTATTCACATTGTGGAGCAAAGATTACCACTTACATCAATAGGATGACTCATGGAGAAGTACAGAACTCAATACAAACAAGTGCAGCAAAACCTAGTCTTGATAAGCAAAGTTAAATCACTGAATAATTATTGCATATGAATTCTTTAAATAAGAATGTTTTCATAAAGAAAAATCTGAGCCAAATACACTTAGAGTGACAATCAGTAAAGTTAGTATTTGTCAGCAGATCCCACAGAGTTAACAGTTATTCCCTATTCTAAGTGTACAGGGAAATTGTGGCATCTCGTATACAAAGTGTGTTAACTATTGGAAAATGCAGATTTTTTAATGACAATCACATTAGCAGAATACTTTTATGATAGTAACAAACAAACATGAATTTTGTAGAGGTAAGTATTATCTAGCTAAGCATCAATATGAAAATGCTAACCTATAACATTTAAACATTAACAAAAACAACCGATAGGAAACTATTGGATATAATGTATTTGGATTTTCAAAATGGTTTTATATTCAGACACATGACCCCTAAGTCAGACTAACTGCATTACACGGGTCTGGGTTTTGAAAGCTTGGCCCATTATTTGAGGACTGTGGATCAGCAGAAGTAAATGTCTAAAGAGAAACAGCACCTTAGATGGATCACTTATTTTTAATTATAACAAGGTACTGTAAAAGTGTGTCTCCTGCCTTTGATTCCTGGAGTGTGTTGATGAGCTCTTCTTTGTCCAGTATGTTTCCCTCAGAAGTAAATAACATTTTTAGAATTTTGTCTTCAATAGCTTTCAGCTGATTTTTATCAGCATTGATTCTCACAATGAGCTGGGTTCTTTGTTCCTCAAGCTCAGGTTTTTCCAGTCGCACAACATCACTAGAAGAGAAGTTTGAATTTCTGGTTAATAGCTCTATGACGCCCTCCTGCCCTAACTGACTTTTTGTTTAATGCTTCAGTTCATTACCTCAAATTTTCCCAAACTCTCCTTGATCACATCCTGGCCTGTTACTTCATCCCTTTTATACTTCTCCAGTGGCATAAAGGGAATGGAGAGGTGTGCTAAACGAGCAATTACCGATTCCCCTAACATAGGGGGCACCCCCACCTAGCATAAGGAATGTTACTGAGCAGGCTGAGAGTGAAACCAAAGTGCACTGTCCACTGCCAGTTCAAGTCAAAGAACCACAGGGTACCACTCTAGCCAAGGTAACTTCCAGCAACCCGTAGGCTACTTTAAATTACATCAGGGCCATTCAACTCCTGGCCAAGCTGAGCAATCAGGAAGGAAGCTGAAGCTTCCCTCCCACTCTAAATCCAGCACCAACTGTAAATTAGGTGGATTAGAGGGGATGCCCCCCTCTGCCATGGAACATGCAATTACATAAAGTTTTCAGGGAAATGCAAAACTACTGCCATACCTATGTATTATGTATCCTGAGTTACAAGTAGCTGATTGTGCAATAATTATAAAAATGTACATATATCTATCCTAGCATACGACAGTTCAGATTAGAAAACATGCTTACTAAGACAAGAAATAGGTTACCCTTAAGTTATTGTTGTTGTGACTTGATCATTTATATAGAAAAACCTTTTTCTTTATTGTTTTCCTCTTTCATTTTATCCTTGTGTCACCTTAAAAATTTAAAGGCAACTATTGTGAAATAAATTATGGGAATAAAAGTTATTATAAACCTTAGCAGTTGATCCTCTAGGCCAGATCTGGTTACAGTGAAATTGATTATAGTAACTTTAATACACACCTGTAGAATAAGAACAACAAATGACAAAACATTATTTCTACGAAGATTAATGCAATAAAACATCAAGTTTAATTAAGAATAATAATGTCACACAAAATGAAGCTACAGTGAAGGCTAAGAAGACCTTTCCAATCTAAACTTCAATTTGCAGTTCAAAAATCTCCATTTGGGCTGAAATTTCATCAGGTTGATTTATGTCCAAAAGTGATTTTCTGGGAAAGTTTGAGCCAACTTTGAAATGATGAGAGGATGAAATAAAAGCATGTTTTTCACTTTGTAAAATAACTGTTCTTGTAATTATTTCCAGTGGCATACCTCAGAAAAGGCTGAAACTATAAATTTTGAATTTTATATGTAACCAGTCTGTAATGACTAGTATGAGTGATGGCAAATTTGAGAAAACATGGCTACAAAGTAAAAGTCCTGAATATTTGAAAATGTGCCTTGATGTATGCACGGTAAGAAACAGCATTAACTTCTAAGCTGTGATCTTAAAGATAGATGTGGCATGCATATATATGCAGCTGTTTAAATACATACAAGTGCCTATTCACACAAGCTGATCTCAGCATACAGGGCTGGATTTTCAGATGTGCTGAACACTGACATTTCTCATTGAGTTTCATTGGAGCTGTGGTGCTCAGCAATTCTGAAAGTCTGCCTGCAATTAGTTAAAAGCTGGAGTTGTAAGAAGAGGAATTTAGTTGTGTTTCTCATGGGGGCTCTGTACATAAATAAAACATTCTATTAAGGTGCTACATAGGAGCAAGGAATGATTACGATAAGTTGCCTAAAGTTTGGAATAGAATGAACTCCTAAATTCCCAGCTTCCATCCAGGTCTTTGTCCTTTAGACCATGAGGCATATTAGAACATCTGTAATTTTCTCTGGATTAAAGATGAACTGAGGCACAGAGGGGTTAAGTGACTTGGCTACTGTCACACTGCAGGTCAACCTAAGAAACAGATCAGAATGGATGTCCCTGATTCCCTGGCCCAAGTAGCTCAGAATGCATCTTCTCAAACTTGGGTTTCTACCATTAGGCACTTCAATAGATTCCGTGATTTTCAAAAAGGTTTCAAAATGCAGCTAACCCTGTGTGTGGAAACTGGATGATACAGCATATAAATACAAAATACAGCTGTACACCATCCAGCACCTAGTAAAAACCACAGCAGTCTAGAAAGGGATAGACAACAGTAAATTTTCTTGGAAAATCTACTAACTCTGCTATCTTTGTTGCAGTGGATTTTTTAGGAGGAAATTGATTGTGGAGGATCTTATAACAGGTGATTTGCAGAGGAACCACTAATGAAACAACCTGCTTTCAGACAGCAGGATGGCCTAAGAAAGTCTATTAGGAGTATCTTCCACGAGTCCTTCAAATAGGCCATGCAGTTGGTCTATTAGTGAATGAGGGTCTTCACTAAAGTCCTGCTGTCATGTTAATATTTACTAAAGAAACCAAGTGACAGAGATTCTCCTCTCCAGGTGGTGGTATCTTCTAGAAGACCCCACTTACAGGACTCCACCAACAGACCCACAGAACCAGTCTTAGTGGCCCTGTATTCTGATCCTCCAACATGGCACACAACAAAACAGTTGAGCCCTGAAGCAAGACTCAGCCCTCGTGACAAACATTTTACAGCTGGAGCAACCCTCTGTTAGAATGCTTGGTAAGCCCATGAATGCTTTCACATACACTAGTACAGCCATGCTGGTCTCTAGTGTGCTACATTCAGTCATGGAATGAAAGTACAGGGGGTTTTCTTATTTTTCACCTGTTTAAAACTAATTATAAAAAATACCAGGTAAAACTTAGGAAGGTCTGCAATAATGTGGCCCGACAGAAGATGACAATGTCTTCCTAAGAATGAAGTGTTTTGAATCCTAACACCTATTTTGATTTGCTGTTACAGCCTGACCTGATGCTATGTCATACACTCCCCTGCATTTAATTTCCTCCCACTCTGTAACTTTCCTATCTTCAAAGCGTCTGACGAAGTGGGATTTTCTCCCACGAAAGCTCATGCCATAAATAAATCTGTTAGTCTTTAAAAGTGCCACAGGACTCTGTTGTCTCCCTAAGAATGACTATGATTTGAATGCTATTAATTAAGAATGCTGCATCATACCTCTGGAAGGTAATGTGGATTTGGTAGTTTAGTGGTCATGTAAAACCTGAAGTTTCTGTCATAATCAATGTCAGAATCTCCCAGGCGAATAAGCATTCTTCCACCAGAAACAAAGGTCTGTTTCAAAAGAACAGGCTCCAGAGCAGGGTCCAGGATTTCCTTCAGCTTTAGAAAAAGAAACCAGACGTAAAGTATTTTCTACATGTAACTGAAATACTTCATTCCTAAAATGCAAAATTAAACGGACACTATTCGCTCTATAGAAGGAGAATTTGTAGAGCTGTAGTGGCTAGGAGCACTGGTCATAGACCAGGATTCCATTGTGATAGGTATACAAATACAGAACAAAAAGATGTCCCCGATAATAGTCTTCCATTCACTTACTGTTCCCGTTTTCTAATTTTTGTTATGGGATATGCTGAATTTTCACAAGGAGCCTAGTAGAGTTAGGTGCTGGAATTCCACTGATATTAAACACACTACTAATTATAACTTTGCTTTTTAAACAGGAGAAAGGCTACATGTTTTACTGCAGAACTATAACAGAGCACAAATCAATGCGGTAACTGAATTTAGACGGTGCTAAAGCAAATGCATGGGGGCATGTGTAGAAAACAATGCATAAAGATATAAGAAAATATTCTTTACTAACATGAAGCTTAAAGTATAAAACTAGGCCCTGATTCTATAAAGCTTTAAACAAATGTATAACTTCATACACGGGAATAGTCACACTGCAGACAATGGGCTCGTTAGGTACATAAAGTTATGTATATACTAAAGTCAGGTTTTTCTGGTCACAAAATTCCATTCTCACTGTGGGTAATCTGCATATGTTCAGCCACATTTCCTTGGTATGTTAGAAAAAACCAAACAAACAAACATGAGATTGAAAAACTATCATGTCCCTTTAGAAACAGAATGCTAATGAAAACTATTTCCAAAACTTGATTGAAATATAGGAAGGACACAAACACCCTCACCTGCAAAGACTTAATGGACTCATCCTAGAAAATATTGAACACTCTAGCCCAATCCTGTAATACATATAAATTAAACCTTCAGTACGTGCTTTTAGCATTTTGTTGGAGAGTTATCTTGTCCACTCCCACTACTCTTTATTGTCTGTATTATGGGCCCAGATGCCCTGCTCCTCCTGTGTCTCTGACTGTATGGAGTCAAGACAGAAAATCATCATACTATGGGAACCTGAGAGAGTAAGCTGGGGAGAATTATCGTCCCAATTCAACAGAACACCTCAAAACATGTGCTTACATCAATCCTATTTAGCCAAGCAGTTAAACACAGAATTAAAATTCTTTGCTGAGGATTGTAGGAATAGCATTCAGATGCAAGAATGACAGCTATCCCTTGATTAAGAGGATATGATTTTTTTTTTGTTACTCGACATGAGGATCAGGCGGTTCCACTGGATCTCTGATTATTACTGGATGATCAAACAGAAGGGATGGCCAAGAGTGTTTTTTTCATCTATGCCCATTGCAAAGAATGTGACTTTCTTTTGGACATGGATCTTAGTACAGTTATTCATGCCTTCGCCGCCTGCAGATTTGATTACTGTAACATGCTGTACTTTCAGCAACATTTGATGAAGCTAAGGAAAATATGGTTAGTGCAAAAGACAGTGCCTTCAAGTTACTTTTGCAAGGAAACACTTTATACCTGTACTTGAAAAACTGTGTTAGCTGCCCAATTTGTTTCTGTGGCAATCTTGTAAAGTCTTTTATAGCTTGGGTCCTCTATAAATTAGAAACCACCTTTCTTTTTTCATCCCTTAATATGACAGTTGAGATGGACTGGGACTTAAATTGACAACTCAAGATATTTGAGAGACAAGACGGTGGTCCAATAAGATATTACCTCATTCACATGATCTCACTAATATCCTGGGAACAATATGGCTTCAACTACACTGCATAATCCCAATATTTGTACATCTGGATATGGGAGCAGAGTATTTTCAGTTGATAGCCTTTAGCATCTTGATCTGACTCCCCATTTTGGTGAGTTTACTGACTTTCAGAAAATGGTGCAGTAAGTATATGTATACCTTGCACTTTTCTGAAAGGAATGGATGAGTGTGTCTTGGGAATTCTTTAATTGGGTATGTGACTTTTTGTTTACATCTGTTAAAGTAAAGAAAGATATATTTTCCATTACCCATTAGCTACTGGACATACTATGGTATTACTGTGGGGTTTTTTTAAATATAAATGAACATAAAGACTTTTAAGAAACACATTTTATAAAGTAAGAAAAGAAATCAAAATAAAATAAAATATATACATTTGAATTTCCAGTGAGTCATGAATCATCAGAGCTGTAGCGGATTGCCATGGGTACCCTGCTCTTCTGGGTCCTCTGGGCAGTCTTACCTCCTCCCCTCCCCACCTCACCCCTGCTATTACAGGACTTGCAGGCTTCACCCTATGCAACCACATGTGCTCATTTATTTACAATGTACAGATACAAAATCCCATTCCCAAATCAGGCCCATGTGCCCCTGAGGCTTTGGGCTGCTTACTCTTCCTTGGCCAGGAGGAAAACTGAGTGGCAGGGCTTTCAATCTCCCATCCTCTGCCATGCCTCCCCTTGGTCTCTCCTTAGCTGGTTTATATGCTGTACCCCCACCGACTAGGTGGACAGCTGTTCCCACTTGCCTTGTTAGACACAGCTCTGGTGTGCTCTAATCAGCACCTTCTCTGTGGGTTTCCTCTCTGCTGTCTGAAGCCCGGCTGGTCCACCTTACCGCAGCCCAGGCCATTGGGTTGGGAGGTGGTAGAGTCACTAATGGCCCTAATCCATTTCTACTCTGTCACAAAATCCCTGTACCAAATATATCATGCCAATGAATACAGCACTGAATTTTTACCTCTGTTATTGAAAACTTACAGACCTATGACACGAGTGGAAATTCACTTATGTAATATCTTTTTCTTTCCTGAACCTTACTGCTACATAAATCAGTACGTTGGTCTCTGAGGCCTTGTACACACGATGACTTTATCGCGCATTAACAGTCATTACCGCGTGATACCAACAACAGCGTACACACGTGCAATAGGGCTGTTGCGCGTTAACTGCCTTGTTGTAGCGCAATACAAAAACCACCTCGACGAGGGTGGTAGCAGTTAATGCGGAACAGCTGTTGCGCCTTTCCACTCATGAGTACGCTTACCGCGCAATGATTGGCCTCCGGAAGTGTCCCAGCATTCCAAAGTCGTCCTCTCTGGTCTTCCCCCAACCCGCTCTGTGGCCGTGACGAAACAGTCCCCGCCCTGATCAGATTCCCGGGATTTTTGAATTTCTCGTCTGTTTCACTTCCTGTTCTTTTCCTCGTGGAGTGGAGTGCAGCTCTGATCATCAGTAGCAATGGCGGCCCGTCGTGGAAGACGCGCACCCCTTTGGAGCACGGCAGAGGTGCTGGACCTGATCAGCATCTGGGGAGAGTCCGCTGTGCAGGCGCAGCTACGCGGCAACAGGTGAAATTATGATACATTTGGCATAATTTCTCGGGCCATGTCAGAGAGAGGTTATGATAGAGACACTGTGCAGTGCAGATCAAAGGTGAAGGAGCTAAGAATAACCTATCACCGAGCGAAGGAGGCAAATCGCCGTTCTGGATCAGCGCCTGCTACATGCAGGTACTATAAGGAGATAGAAGCCATCCTCAGTGGGGACCCCACAACCACTGCAAAGAGTCCCGTGGACACATCGGCCCCCCCCATCCAGTGAATGCCAGACCCGAGCAGGATGAGGACGTGATTGATGAGGAGGAGGAGATGGAGGATGACCTAGAGGAAAGCGCAACAGCGTGTAGCCAGGAGCTCTTCTGCACCCCCGCTGAGACGTCCACCCAAGACACGAATTGCAGCGTGTCCTCTGAGGTGGCCGAGGGGGGTTCCGGTAAGTTTCTCTTTCGTGCAGCTATGGCTCCTGCTAAAATATAATTGTTCGGGGCGGGAGGGCTTGCTGTCTCAGTCCCCGCTGTGCACGCTCTTTACTCTGCATTCATTAGAAGTGCATCAACACAAGCAGTGATTGTCAAAAAATCATCTGTATTTAGGTCAGTAAAGGTTTCCTCAATGTACCTCCAGAGCCTACTACTCACGTTAGATGGGAGAGCGTTTGTGTCTACGCTCCCGAAGACGGATACTCTGCCTTGCCAGCTGCAAAGCACAGCCCTGTGAACCATGGCAGCACACAGTGCAGCAGCATACGGTCCCGGCTGGCATCCGGTGGCATGTAGGATATGTATTCTAGCTGGCAGGGGCACTCTGAGGAGAGAGATATCGGGTTCCATCTGTGCGCCCTGTGCAGAATGTTAGCCCCCAGTAAGCTTTCTATTAGGACGTATCTTGTCCGCTTCAGCAAAACATAGGATGTTGATTGCCCTGTACCTTCCAGTGGAATGTGCTACTGGAAGGTTACATTGGTTATCTAGGCTATGTGTTAACAACAGCTTTATTATTATTATTATTTTTTTTATTCGACCTTCACAAGGCCGGTGTCTACCCCAGCTGACTGCATGAGAAACATTTGGCGGCGTGCTCGAAGAAACAGGGAGGATATGTTTCAGGACCTTCTGAAAACAGCACAGGAATCCGTGAGGGATAATCGAGAGAGGAATCCCAACAGAGGAGGCAGAAACACAGGGACGAACTGATAAGTGTGATGAAGGAGCAAACAGAACTGCTCAAGAGCATGATTGCTTTGCAGACCCAGGCGATTAATGTACGGGTTCCACTCCATACAGTTCAGCCGTGTCTGCCTCACACACCCCGTAGTCCTTCAAAGAATTTCTTTGAAGGCCACCCATCCCCCTGGTACACTGCAACATCCAGTCCCCCTCCCCCACCCCCCCCGAGCTACTTTTTAGAGACCCGCAGCTACACCTACCTGTAACTCCCCCCCCCTTTAGGTTTTAATAAAAACAGTGACAAATAATTTGAAGAGTGGCTTTATTTGTACACATTGAAAGTCTCATAAGGTGCACCTGATGCGTCCTGGATGTTAACTAGGGGAGGGCATCATTGAAATGGTCCGAGTGCCTCCCTTATGCAAGCAGCTTCTCCTTGGGCCCCCCTGATACTCCTAGTGGCTGGCTGTTCGTATGCTTCCTTGAGGCGCTGTGCCTCCATAGCCCACCCCGGGGAAAACTTTTCTTCCCTACTTTCACAAATGTTATGAAGGACACAGCACGACGCAATCACAGCAGGGATGTTGTCCTCTGGCACGTCCAGCCTCCCATACAAACAGCGCCAGCGCCCTTTTAAACGGCCAAAGGCACACTCCACAGTCATTCTGCAGCAGCTCAATCTGTAATTGAACCGCTCCTTGCTGTGATCTAGGTTACCGGTGTATAGCTTCATGAGCCATGGCATCAGTGGGTATGCTGGGTCTCCGAGGATGACTATGGGCATCTCCACATCCTCCACTGTAATTTTTTGATCAGGGAAGAAGGTACCCCGTTGCAGCTTCTGGTACAGACCAGTGTTCCTGAAAATGTGGGCATCATGAACCTTTCCCGACCACCCAGCATTGATGTCCGTAAAACGCCCCTTGTGATCCATGAGTGCTTGCAGCACCATGGAGAAGTAGCCCTTCCTGTCGATGTACTCGGTCGCGAGATAGTCTGGAGCCAAAATAGGGGTGTGTGCGCCGTCTATGGCTCCCCCGCAGTTAGGGAATCCCATGGCAGCAAAGCCATCCACAATCTCACGAACATTGCCCAATGTCACTGTCCTCCGTAGCAGAACGCGATTGATGGCTCGGCAGACTTGTGACAGGGCTAATCCGACGGTGGACCTCCTGACTCCAAACTGGTTTGCAACCGACCGATAGCAGTCAGGAGTCACCATCTTCCAGACAGCTATCGCAACACGCTTCTCCACGGTTAGGGCTGACCTCATGTTGGTGTCTTTATGTCGCAGGGCAGGGGCCAACTCGGAGCACAGTTCCAAAAAGGTTGCTTTCTGCATTTGAAAGTTCTGTACCCACTGCTCGTCATCCCACAGCTGCATAACAATGAGATCCCACCACTCGGTGCTCGTCTCTCGCAACCAGAAATGGCGTTGCACCGTGTGCAGATGATCGGTGAAGGAGCTGAGCAACGCGGTGCTGTTGCTCTGCATGGCATCGATCAGCCCCTGCTCCTCAGCGTCCTCGTCTGACTCGGAGCTCATTGTGTACTGAGCAACCAGCCGAGATGTATTTAGAATGCTGAAGGCGACAGTGGAGATCAGAGCAGGATGGGGGGAAGAACACCTCAACAGCCCAACACTGTGGCATTTAATTTCAAAAGGGGGAACTATACAAAAATGAGGGGGATAGTTAAACAAAAGCTAAAAGGTATAGTGACTAAAGTGAAATCTCTGAAAACTGCATGGGCGCTTTTTAAAGACACCATAATAGAGGCCCAACTTCAGTGTATACCCCAAATTAAGAAACACTGTAAAAAAACTAAAAAAGAGCCACCATGGCTCAACAACCATGTAAAAGAAGCACTGAGAGGTAAAAAGACTTCCTTTAAAAAGTGGAAGTCAAATCCTAGTGAGGCAAATAGAAAGGTGCACAAACAGTGCCAGCTTAAGTGCAAGAGTGTAATAAGAAAAGCCAAAGAGGAGTTTGAAGAACGGCTAGCCAAAAACTCCAAAGGTAATAACAAAATGTTTTTTAAGTATATCAGAAGCAGGAAGCCTGCCAAACAACCAGTCGGGCCCCTTGATGATGATAATACAAAAGGAGCGCTTAAAGATGATAGAGTCATTGCGGAGAAACTAAATGGATTCTTTGCTTCGGTTTTTACGGCTGAAGATGTTAGTGAGATTCCCAAACCTGAGCCGGCTTTTGTAGGTGACAGATCTGAGGGACTGTCACAGATTGAAGTGTCACTAGAGGAAGTTTTGGAATTAATTGATAAACTTAATATTAACAAGTCACCGTGACCAGATGGCATTCACCCAAGAGTTCTGAAAGAACTCAAATGTGAAGTCGCGGAACTATTAACTAAGATTTGTAACCTGTCCCTTAAAATGGCTTCGGTACCCAAAGACTGGAAGTTAGCTAATGTAACGCCAATATTTAAAAAGTGCCCTAGAGGGGATCCCGGCAATTACAGACCGTTAAGTCTAACGTCGGTACCGGGCAAATTAGTTGAAACAATAGTTAAGAATAAAATTGTCAGTCACATAGAAAAACATAAACTGTTGAGCAATAGCCAACATGGTTTCTGTAAGGGGAAATCATGTCTTACTAATCTATTAGAGTTCTTTGAAGGGGTCAACAAACATGTGGACAGGGGGGATCCAGTGGACATAGTGTACTTAGATTTCCAGAAAGCCTTTGACAAGGTCCCTCACCAAAGGCTGTTACGTAAGTTAAGTTGTCATGGGATAAAAGGGAAGGTCCTTTCATGGATTGAGAACTGGTTAAAAGACAGGGAACAAAGGGTAGGAATAAATGGTAAATTCTCAGATTGGAAAAGGGTAGCTAGTGGTGTTCCCCAAGGGTCGGTCCTAGGACCAGTCCTATTCAATTTATTCATAAATGATCTGGAGAAAGGGGTAAACAGTGAGGTGGCTAAGTTTGCAGATGATACTAAACTACTCAAGATAGTCAAGACCAAAGCAGATTGTGAAGAACTTCAAAAAGATCTCACAAAACTAAGTGATTGGGCAACAAAATGGCAAATGAAATTTAATGTGGATAAGTGTAAAGTAATGCACATTGGAAAAAATAACCCCAACTATACCTATAATATGATGGGGGCTAATTTGGCTACAACGAGTCAAGAAAACGATCTTGGAGTCATTGTGGATAGTTCTCTGAAGATGTCCATACAGTGTGCGGAGGCGGTCAAAAAAGCAAACAGGATGTTAGGAACCATTAAAAAGGGGGTAGAAAATAAGACTGCAAATGTATTATTGCCCTTATATAAATCCATGGTACGCCCACATCTCGAATACTGTGTACAGACGTGGTCTCCTCATCTCAAAAAAGATATTCTAGCACTAGAAAAGGTTCAGAAAAGGGCAACTAAAATGATTAGGGGTTTGGAGAGTGTCTCGTATGAGGAACGATTAAAAAGGCTAGGCCTCTTCAGCTTGGAAAAGAGGAGACTGAGGGGGGACATGATAGAAGTATATAAAATTATGACTGATGTGGAAAAAGTGGACAAGAAAAAGTTGTTTACTTACTCCCATAATACAAGAACCAGGGGTCACCAAATGAAACTGATAGGTAGCAGGTTCAAAACAAATAAAAGGAAGTTCTTCTTCACACAACGCACAGTCAACTTGTGGAACTCCTTACCTGAGGAGGTTGTGAAGGCTGGGACTATAACAATATTTAAAAGGGAACTGGATAAGTTCATGGTGGCTAAGTCCATAAATGGCTATTAGCCAGAAAGGGGTTAAGAATGGTGTCCCTAGCCTCTGTTTATCAGATGATGGAGACGGATGGCAGGAGAGTGATCACTTGATCATTGCCTGTTAGGTTCACTCCCTCTGGGGCACCTGGCACTGGCCACTGTCGGTAGACAGATACTGGGCTGGATGGACCTCTGGTCTGACCCAGTACGGCCTTTCTTATGTTCTTATGTTCTTATCCATGCTGTCGCAATTGTGATGGCTCGCAAGTGGTGCGGTGCGTCACTGCACTGTTGAAAATAGGCGCGAGTTGCTTTTGGCAACGAGGAAGACGCAAGGGGAACACAGTGCACCACGGGAAATTGAGAGTTTACCCATGGCACTTTGTGTTCCTTTCCTTCATCCCATGATTCCAAGCGCCGATTGAGGGAAAATTGAACTGTGGGATAGGTGCCCAGAATTCATTGCGCTACACCGCGATATTGCAAAGAATTCTGTTGCGTTGCAAGGAGCGACGTGTGTATGCGCTATCCTGCAATAAAGGTCACGTGTTTTTTATAGCGCGATTGCCATGTTGCGCTTTAATCAGATCGTGTGTACATAGCCTTAGTCAATGTGTATCGAGTGCTTATAGTCGCAGGGTTGGGCCAAATGAGCTAGAAACAGCTCCTCTTATATGCCTAAAGGATTCAAAAATTAATTGTCTGTAGGCTAAATGAAAATATTATAACTGAGGCTTAAATATATCCGGGAATAAGTTGTAGGTGTGGCTGTTATTTTAAAAGAAATCACGGTGTAACTCACATAGTGCAGTTATTCCAGCTGAATAAACTAGAGTTCTCGGACACCACTGTCATCATACGTAGGCTACAGCCCCAGACACTTTCTCATGGGTGATTTTAGTGCTTGTGAAGGGAGGGAAAGTGTTTGAGCCAGGTGTTGTAACAAGGCTATAGCAAGATTGAAGTTTAAAAATGAATTCAGTATTGAATTATTCAAGCACATTAAAATCTTAGGAGAGGGATATTTTACTCCAAAAGTTCTGAGTTTAAGCTCACTGAGTTCCTAAGGTATAGTCAACTCTGGATGGGCGGAATGGAAAATGTATTATATGATCATTTCCTTTCTGAGATTACCGTCTCCATTAGTCCCTTATTCCGTACTATCCCCTCTGCAGTGGAATGTTAAGCAGCTGAACTCATTGCCTAGCATTCTATTCACTCAGCCCTCCCATCAATTATGTATTCCCAGATCCATATAAATAATTTCTCAAACAAGGTTAATGTCAGTGAAATTCTAACTTCAGCTTCACTTTGGTCTGAATGAATTTTGTAACATGCACCCAGAAAAGACATGTCATTCAATTATGTGCATATTTTTGATGTGTGACAGTGTAAGGGAGATATTAATCAAAGAAAAACATTTTAAAAGGCAACAATTTTCCCATCCTGCACCCTAACATCTACACTGGCCCTTTACTCACGGAAGTGGAAAGTAGTAAAATTCTCAGAGACAGGAAAAGAAAAAGATGAGTATAAAGATAAATAATTCATGCTTTGGCATTAGGAAACAGTCTTTTTTGGAGGTGGGTAGAAATTCATTAAAAACCTTCCCACCAAAGAAGGCTTCTGTGGAAGCCTAAGACCTATCTGAAGAAAGATCCCACAAAAGCTCATGCGATAAATAAATTTGTTAGTCTTTAAAAGTGCCACAAGACTCCTTGTTTGTTTTAATTATAATAACAGAAGTTTATGGACAAAAGATACATACCTCTTCTAGAAGAACAGGTAAACCCAGCCTAATAGCATTCTCAAGAGTACGTAGGAAACCAGAGTCAGTAAGCTTAATTATCTTTAAACCACATTTTGTTTCTTTGTTTCTTATCCACCGATTTGCCTATGTAGGAAATAACAGAATAATCACTAAAGTTGGGTAAGAGTCACATTTGACCAGAATGTTAATTAGCTTGTGTGGCTCAATATTCAGAAGTCTAATTCTCAACACCACTGCTTTAATCAGGAAAAGTGAATTAATTGCACTGACTTTTTACACCTGATAAAGCATCACCAGAAAGTAAGGTTTTTGCTTGTCTCTGTAAAATCTATGGTTTTTACATTACACAGTGCAATATTACACTGTGCCAGTACTTCTGGTATTTTATTGGCCTTTATAGGTTGTGCCACTTAAAGCACAGAATCATTTCAGAGAGTAGACTGAGGAAGCACCACACTAAGGGAAGCTCTAAGAGGGACTATCCATCAAAGGCCACCATCCCTCTTCCCAACAGTGTTATACACACTGTGTAGTGCAGACTACTCTTCCTGGTGCAACTAATGTTGGTGTGAAGAGCAGGGATTGGCCACCTATTCACCTCCTTTAAGATTTAAGATGAGTTGGACAGTAGGAAGGAGAAATCCCTGTCCTCATCTGACCCACACATACTTCTTCTGGGCCAGTTAGTCAGTAGTCCCTCTCCTCCAATAGGGGCACCAGACCATGACATGAGACCTCAATGATGTCTGGAGGAGAGGAAGGATAGGGCTGAGTGAAGAAGGAAAAAATACTTACACAGACACTATTGGACCCTAAAATATTAATAGCAGATTCAGTTTTGGAATATTTTAAATGTAAAAATTAAATTGTAAAAGGTTTCTCATTCTAAATTATTTCATTGTGCTCACCTACCTCTTACAATAACACCACTTTAGGGAAATGGAGTGAACAATGCAGGGAATTTCCTGACAAACTTGGCTGAATTTCAATGGATGTTTAACATTAGAGCAAGTAAGTGGATGCAGAAAACCACAAAAACATATGATGAAAGTTTAGCAAAAAACAAACACCAGTTGTGAGGCAGGTTTATTCATTTTTTTCTTTCCACTTTTTATACCCTTCACAGTCTTTCAGTAAACTCCTTTTATAGCGTCAGCCATCTTTGTGACTCATTTCAGGACCTTTAATAAAAGCTGAAGACAAACCTGTGTTTTTCATCTGTCATCTATACACATTACATTTTTTGTATTGTGGGGGGTTTCTAATATCACATATTATGCATAACCATTTCCATGTTATTTATAGTTAGAAACCTCTTGGTAAAGATTCATAGTACTCAATTATTTTAAACCTATTCCAATTTTGATTGGAATGACAATGTTAAATTAGAGTATATGCATTACCTGAAACACTATCATGATTAGTTTGTTTGTTTGTTTGTTTTTTAATCACAGGTTTCATATTTAAAATGGATGGGACCAGAACCTCAGCTGGCACTAATCACTATAGCTCCACTAAAGAGTGTTGAGTTGCACAAGCTGAGGATCTGGACCCAAACCAACAAATTAAAATGAATCAGTGTTAGAACTGTTTGGTACAAAACCTTACTGATGAATTGAATTGTTGGAAAGGAGCTGCGCCAGTAGAATTTACAATCAGTGCTCACCTGATCTTGGGGATCAATCATCAGTGGCCAGCGTCGCCCCCGAGTCACAAGAATCCCATTCTCAGTAGATATATAATCACGTGGTAACCCATCCGTGTTCCACTGGCGAATTTCATAGGGATCTCCCAAAATGTTTATAAGACTGAAGTCAGGATTGATAGGTATCTCTAGATTCTGACATTTCTTGATCCAGCAATCTATCAGCTGAGATAGAGATTAGTTGTAAAAAGAAGTGTATTAATTATATTACATTATATTACTTAATGACAATTATATTATACATTACTTAATGGCAATGGTAAGGATAACTTTTAATTACTACCAACTAGAGACCTACAGGTTATCACCACTGGAGGCTGCTTGATTGCTTAGGAAGGGACAAGTGAGTGGCTTTAGTTCATTTCAGAACAGAGAGGTACCCTTATCCTGTATTAGTAATAATTCTGCACACGTCACAATTGTCAATAATGGCTTAATATTGATTAAACCTGAACTCTGGACGGCTCGGCTGAGGATCATTAATGCAGTTGCATGGGGCTGCTTAGACTGCCACTGTTCATACTCTACCTGTTCAGTGGTCAGAGCAACTCAGCTACAGTCATGTCAGTTTGATACTTTCATAAGCACCACATTACGGAGAAAAAAAGAAAAGAGAATTTTTACTCACCAGTTGCCTGTAGAGTGCTGTAAAAGCCCCATAATAGGCAACACACGCAGCTGCTATGAACACATTCCCTATGATGTTGGAAATCTCATCTTCAAAATTCCTGATGCTCTCTTCCCACCGAACTTGTTCATCTCCTAATGCAGCTGTAAGCTTTCCGGCTCTAGTGAGGCGAGCCTGAGTAAGTGCCATGGTCCTTGCTAAACAGTTACAAAAGTATTGCTCTGTGATTATTATTAAAAAGTCATTTTTTGTTTCTACTATCCTTTTCCCTTACTTTCTATTTTAGCCGCTTTCTGCTCGTACCATCCCTTCTAGCCTTAAGTTCCACAGTGGCCTCCTGGGCAAACCTCTGTTTGGCTTATTCATTGGGTACCCAAGGACAGACAGACTATGAACACATGTCCTGATTGTGACACTGGCTGGATTAGGGGGACCATTTGTAATGGGATTTAATATAAATGTTTCAAAATTACAATAATTCATATGAGATAGGCTGTGTCAGGTACTGTTAATAAGGTTATAATTTGCTGAGTATGATGATATTGTTTATGTGTATGTGTCATATTTGTACTGATGGATATGTTTGATATATCTGTATTTCATCTTGTGCTGTGTTTCTGGGCGACACCCCAGACAGGGTGGCTGCAGCACTAGCCACCTTAATAGCCCAGTAAGGAAACTTACAGATACAATGGGAGAAGCCAAAGCTATAACTGATAAGTCACAAGGACTTATTCATGTGACCCTGGACTCCATCTTATTTCTGTAAATTTCCACAAGCAGCATAGCAAAGGTCAAGGGTCATAAAAGACAGCTGCATTAGATTCATTTTGTCTTCAGTCAGCCTTTAGTCTTAGTTTTCTCAGCCTTCACTTACCTCTGGATCAACTCATCTACAACTGAAGCTATGAAACAAAGGACTGGGACCCCTTCAGGCACTGAATGTACACCAGACTATAGAAGCCTACGGACCGCAAAATTCTAAAGAAAACCTGATATATATGGAGTGTCAAATCATTTGTATGTGTCTGATTGCTTGAATCATTTAATATTTCTCTTATAGTTTGTTTCTTTTCTTTTCTAATAAATCTTTAGTTTTACTACAGGATTGGCTGGCAGTGTGGTATTTTGGGTAAGATCCAAACTGATATTGATTTGGTAATATGACTCACCCTTTGGGGTCATGAGAACCATTTTTGTAAAGAGCATAGAATTTTAAGTAACTTACTACTTTACTGGATCTAGTGGCTGATTGGGGGCCTGAGGCTGAAATGCAGTAAATGGGGCTGTGTATATCTTGTTTTGGCTTCTTGATAACCAGTGTGGGGAATCAGAAGCATCATTTGTGGCTTTTTGGGAAGTCTGATTTCAGTGTCACCAGTTGTAGCATCACCTTATCACAGGACTGTGTGATAAGAGAAGCAGCCGGGAGACACAGTGCTACGAAATCAGGTGTTTGACCCCTTCGCTGGAGTCCTACTGATGGGCATATTAACTTCCACTGTATTGATATTGTGTACAGTTTGAGACTGTTTGGATCAGAGCTAGTTAATTTATCCTGATCCAGCTGGCTGTAGAGTGGAGTAGTGAAAGCGAAAGATAATTCCATTGTTTAATGACTTCAAGAGAAATCACATACCAAGGCTCTCTTTTTCTTCAAGGCTTTTTTCGTACTGGTCTTGTAATGCCTGTATCTGATCCTCCACCTGTTTTAATTTTCGTTGCTTGTCTCGAAGGGTAGCCATGGTAGCATCAAGCTCAACCTAAGAATGTAATATAAACATTTAGGTCAAACTTGGTGGCCTGATTTTTAGAAGAAGTGAAGTCAATGGAAGCAGCAGGTATCAAAGGCTTTTGAAAATCAGGTCACTGATTCAGGTGCCTACCTATGAACATGGAGCCTTTTTGAAAAACATGGCTTTCATCCAGAACTTTTTTATCATATTAATAAAAGGGCATTTTGATAATAAGTGCCTCCACCATTTTACTAGGGAGTAGGGTATGAAATTTTCAAGCACTTTAGTCTCTGCTCTAAGCAACTTGGCTGAACAGTGACTCAGGATCAATGGCTGGAGAAAGTCTCCCTTGGGCCACAGCTCTTTGAAAATTCATCTCCAGATAACTCATGTTTAGTCAGCCTTGGAAAAACTAAGTGACAATGTCATGTGCAAATCACAGAATCATAGGCTATGTCTACACTTGCTAAAATTAGTTCGAACTAGTTAGCTCGAACTAACTAATTCGAACTAATTTTAGTTAGTTCGAATTAGCTTAATTTGAACTAGCATGGTCACACTGGAATGTTAGTTCGAACAAAGCAAGCACTTGCTTAGTTCGAATTAGCGATCCCCATTCATTTCAATGGCCGGTTAATTCGAACTAAGAAATTAGTCTGAATTAACATGGTCACATTGGTTAATTCGAACTAGTCAGTTTGAATTAACCCCTTAGTTCGAATACCCTATTCGAACTTATTAGTTCGAATTAAGGAAGCCTTTAATTCAAACTAACTAATGCCTAATGTAGCCATGGCTTAAGTTAGATCGAATTAAGCCTCCTTAATTCGAACTAACTTGCCAGTGTAGACATAGCCATAGAAACTGGAAGGGACCATGAGAGGTCATCGAGTCCAGTACCCTGCACTCATGGCAGGATCAAGCACCATCTTAAACCATCCCTGTCAGGTGTTTGTCTAACCTGCTCTTAAAAACTTCCAATGATGGAGATTCCACATCCTCCTTAGGCATCTTATTCCAGTGGTTAATCACCCTGACAGTTAGGATTTTTTTTCCTAATGTACAACCTAAACCTCCCTTGCTGTAATTTAAGCCCATTGTGTCTTGTCCTATCACTGACAGTTAAAGAGAATAATTTCTCTCTCTCTTCCTCGTAACAGCCTTTTGGGACTTGAAAACTTATGTCCCCTCACAGTCTCCTCTTTTCCATACTAAACAAATCCAGTTCTTTCAATCTTCCCCCTTAAATCAAGTGTTCCCGATCTTTAATCATTCTTGTTGCTCTTCTCTGGACTTTCTCCAATTTGTCCATAACTTTCCTGAAATGAGCCACCCAGAACTGGACACAATACTCCAGTTGAGGCCTATTCAGCACAGAGTAAAGTGGAAGAATTACTTCTTGTGTACCTGAATGCCCCATGTGTGGATTCTACCCCATGTATGAAATGACCATATGATGCTTAATACAGCATTTATAAATAGGAGGGAGAGGAAACATCATCTCTGGAACTAGAAGTAGTTTCTGTAGCAGGGCAGTACAGCAGTTCCAAAGGTTACTTTTCTGCTGGATTGGGCCCAAAAAGTTAAAAGGACAATACTGGATGAAAATGATTCAGTTACTTAGACCATAAGCTCTTTGGAGCTGGAACATCAATTTTGATCTGTGTACAATGCCCAGTACAATGGGTCCTGATCCACAACTGGGACTTTTGGGTGCTACCGCAATAAAAAAAATTAATATAATCAAAGTAAGCATTCTAACAAATAAAAGACAGAAATAAAGACACATACCTGTGCAGCATTTAACTTTTGCCTCTTTGGCTCAACTTCTTTGACGACTCTAGAGTATAAATCCATGGCTCTCACCCACATACACATAGACCTACATGCCTTGGATACTTTCTCTACTTTTTCAGGAACAAAATCTGGGTTATTTATGTATTTCTGAAGTTTTAACAATATCTGAGGCTTTATATTTTCTTTATCATATTCTAAAAGCTTTTTGAGAAAATTGGAATCTCCAAGGAGCTGTTTTGCTGTTGCCCAGTCAGGCCTGGAAGAAAATAATAGTAACAATTTTAGAAAGACATGTCCTGAGAACATAATCTATAAAGTCACATTTTTCAGACAACTTCATCTTGCTTTGTACAGTATTTTGAAGAGCTTTACCACAACCAGCGCTTGATAAAAACATAGCAAAATCATTTACATTTCAATATAATATATAATTAACATTAATGTTCTACAGAATAAATCTCTTCAGCAAGACACACATAAGCAAAGGATTAGGCCTCTGGAGGATGGCTAAGAAGTGCTATTACATAGAGACTGTAGCTCTGCTGCTCCAAACTAGCACTTACTGCCCAGAGACTCATGCTTTGTGAAAGTGTGACGAAGTACAGCTAGCACCTCTGTGGATTTCAATTAATCTATACAGAGATTACAAAGGCAGGCTGCCAAATCTGCTACTTCTCTAGCTCAATGGGCACTGTAGGCTTTCTGACACTGAAATTCCAGCGAACAACACACTCACAATAGGAATGAATCTGTACTTTAATCTCCTGAAACAGTCTTTTAACCAAAGAGTTGGGCCTTTGTTTCTCACTCCACAAACCATGTGAATTTCTTGTGTGGTTTGGTCCTGTCCGAGTAATAAAATCTTTTCGCATTGAAAACATGGAATTTAGCCTTCCCTGGTACACAAACTTGTAAAAAACTGGATTGGTTCACATGAAAATGTAAAGCCACCTTAGTAAAAAATGTTGGATGTGGTCCTTATGGAGAAGTCATGTCTCCTTGGAGTTCTGAGGGCCAAATCCTCCCCTAGTAAGAATCCATGCATCTTCTTTAAGGTCACTGGAACTATGCCAATTTACACCAATTGAAGAACTGGCTAAAAGACTCTTATAGCTGACATGATATCTATTTAGAAACCAGCAGCAGATGGTAGAGGAGCAGTCTCTTAATGGTTCAAAAAGTAGCCACCAAGATCTCAGTAAAAATTCTCAAATTAGAAGTGAGAGGAGGCATACTAACATATAACTAAATCTCAAATTAAATAACACAGTTGGTTTATTTAAAGAAAACTACTTTATTTACAATGAAGCTTTAAAATCCATACAGTTGTGACTAAAAAACTCAATGGTACTTATGCTCTAAGGAAAACTCTATAAAAGTGGAGAATCTGACCTGTGGAATGTTCAGTTTTTGGAATGTGGATTGTTTACCATACCAGATATTTTAGCATTATTATCTAATATATAGCTTTTCAATGTTTGGTTATGATATCTTATTGAAATAATAAATCTCTAGATCCTCTTTGGACATTAATTGTTCCATTGCTTGAGGCATACCACGACCATATGCTCATCAAAGCTGATAAGTGTTATCATTAGGGATTTTGGAAATTCTTATAAAATAACTGCTTGTATCAAAGACACAAACATACTATAATATGCAAAATTAAATGTAACTCTGTAAATTTAGTCTTTTTTCCTCCTAATTAAGATCTGGTTACAAAGAATACATGTGGTTACTTACTCTCAATTAATGATGGACCAAGACAAAAAGTCTGGATCTGGTTCTAAAACAAAGTTTGACATGAGGTTGTAATCCAGCCAACTATAGTGAACGAGACCAGTTATAAACTATAGATGCCAATCCAGAGCTGAGCTTCCCCTAAGTGCCGGGGTATTTTGAGCCAGGGTTTCGGTTCAGGTGCGCCTCTTTCATAAATGTAGATACAACATCATAGTGTATAATATATTATTTTTCTGAGAAGGGTATAGTAGGTATTTTGTGTGAGACACCCATAAAACAAAGCTAAGCAGTTGTGACTATAACTGTCAAAGATAATGTCCTGATTCAACCAAAGATATTCTTCACATTAACGTAGGTTTCCTGTGAACTTATTGTAGAAGTAGGTATCATTATACAAAGCATTTCACTAAGGAAGAACTGGGGGGTGGGAGGATGCAGAAAAATCAAATAAAAAACTAAAGAAAAAGATTAAAATTAAATTAAGATTAAAATAAATTAAAACAAAGTACTATACAGCTCTAAATGGCTTACTTTGCATTTAAAAGAATGGAGATAGCTTCCATTACAGTCATGACAAGATCCGGAGGCTTGGTAAAAACTCTAATTTCAGATATATCTGCTTTATCCAATGAGTCAAGAGCTTTGTTTGCAGCCTCCAAAGCCGGGAGGGCTTCATCCAGATCCCGCTGAGCATCATCGGCAATTGCCTGCGTCTCTTCCGCTTTCACTTTTGCAATAGCTTCATCTTCTTGAACAACACGACGAACCTCAAAATCAGACAAGCAGTGAAACATTTTCAAAACACAATAATGATTTACAGAATTTCTCTTGTTCTGTCTTATTTCTTTAATAGGTGTGCTTAACGCTCACTTCTCCTTTTTCGGTTTTATACATAAAGCATGCAAAATAGAACGATACAGGAGTTTCACTGGTCTAATGGTGAAATATACCAGAATCCCATTAAGTTTGAGTAGAATGGCCAGTGAAGGTTAAGGATCTGCAGGGATAGATCAAATCCCATAGGTGTCTGGCTTTCTCCTACCACTGGCAGCATAGCTGGCTGCACTTCCAGGGGCCCCATCTCAGCAGCTGGAAGCCCTGAGATGTGTGTTGTCTAGTGCACAAACAAATGTTAATGCTTCTTAAAGCAGCACTAGCTAACATGGAAAACATTTATATAAACTCTGCTGCTTCCATAGAGGAAATGTTTGTGCTGGTAAAAGCTATACTATAGAAAAGCAGGACACAGTCTGACTGCTTTTCTCTTCCTGTAATCTCTGTCAAGGCTTGCTTCCATTCTTTTAACTGCTTGTGCTCCCCACTGTGCCACATAAAGGAGGAGAGCACAGAGCACATAATTATTCTTTAAAACCATTATCAAGCAGTAACACATGTTATCTCAAATATTACAGGATAATTCTTTGTACCTGATCAGCATTTTCTTGATCCACGGCTAATTTTTCCATCAAAGCCTCAACATCCACTGATTTCTCCAGAAGCACTGGCTCTAAAGCGGATAGATCTAATTTCATTTTATCTACAAGCACATTCGTCTCTAATAGTTTGGATAGGCCATTTTTTACTCGATCCCGAGCCTGAAGCACAATAAAAACATTTCATAGATCTAATTATTTTTCCCAAAAAATTGACTCCAAAAAGTTTTAAACATGATAAAAATAAAAAGGTATGCACAAATATAGTTTTGAAACCTGTAAGGTAAGTTTTATATCAGTTGTAAATTAGGTTATAAATAATTTGTATAATGAAGTTATTTTAATTCAGGCTATAATAAAATGATATTTTAGTATGGATGCAACAATATTTATACAGATATAAAAGTAAAACCATCTTAATTGGTATAAATGATCATGATTAACTGATAGAGGCTGCCCAATGTTTAGGCTCAACATTGATTTTTGTTAAATAAAACATTTTACTAGCATGAATTTTATTGCAATCTTTTCATGATTTTTTTTTTAAAAAAAAAATCAATGCAAATGTTTGTTTTTGGTTTAATCATTCTGCTGCAACATTTGTTTCCCACATGTTGCAGCGCAGTCCTAGAACATGAGATGGGGAAGTGAAATGACTCATCCTTTTTCATTTCGCATGTGAGTGAAGTGCAAAACAGCAACAAAAAGCATAAACGGTAGAAAGTAAATCAGACTTTAAAAATTCCTTGTTGTAATTCTCAGCACTTGGAAAAGGAAAACTGGGCTGGTTTACTAAAATTACAAGCCATTTTACTTATGGTAAACCACAAAGCTGCTGCCCTACAAGGAAGAATACTACAAAAATCTGAAGGGAATTAAGGCACATTCCTGAGACACAATAAGCCGAGATTCTTATTTAATAAAATTGAACCTACTGAAACCAACTGTTTCCTTTTTTCCCCCAGCATAGACAAGTAGAGATTGATTAATTCTAAATATGAAGTGGGTGTTGTGTAATATCGTCGCCGCAGCTCAGCATAATATCGATCTGCCATTTCTGTCACACTCAGATGAATATCTACACACATTACTGAAACTTTCTCTTTCAACTCGTCCCTTCCAAAATCAACGTTTAGGAAAAATGTCCTTGATACAGAAAGAAGTGCTTCTCTGGGCCACTGCAAAAGGGAAAGAGATGATCTCAATAGCAGTCATTCACTTCATCATGCCCAACATTTTCAGTGAAACATGGTAAATTATCAGTACAAACTACACGTTTTGTCTGGATCACTTCACAAACAGTACATTATGTTAAAAAAAATATATGTGAAATGGCCCTATGAATTCCACAAGCCCATTACTATTGAAACTGGTCAGCCTTTGATGAGATGTATCTGGAGAAGACTTGGTGAGCTGGGGTGGATTTAGTGGTTCCTACTTTGAATCCCATCATATGACAAAGCAAAGGTCTGCAGGTTGAGAGAAATCATGGCAGTGACCCTTCTCTGTGTCTCCTGAGAAGATCACCTAGGCCTTCAGCTTGCTCTCTTTGACCTGCTACACCAGAGCTGAGTGAGGACCAAACAGAGATTACCGTCTTGTCATGTTTAAGGAGCAAAACTCTGGAAATCTGAGCCCCCTAAAGGAGAGTAAAAGAGTATGTGTGTATCTGTATATTAGCGGTTGCGGGGGGTGGGGTGGAATTTATTGGCTTCTGATCTCAAATCAGCTTCTAAATCCAGGACTGCAATGGATAAGCCAGGATTTCTGAATTGCTGCTTCATCTGCATTATTGAAGGCAGAAAGTCTGGTCAAAGAATAAAAACAAACAGTCTTTAAAAATGCCACAGGACTCTGTTTGTTTTTCTGCAATAGACTAACATGACTACCCCTTTGGAACTGGTCAAAAGATGTAATCAAGCCCTGGAGCAATCTGAACAAGTCTAAGCTGCCACTGATTTTTTCAAATGTCTCGGACTGAAGGAGAGGCCAGGATCCAATACGTTAACACCAGCTGAGTAGAAACAACAATCAGTTATCTGAGATATTCTAGTTAATGAAACAAACAAGGAGTCTGTGGCACTTTAAACGACTAACAAATTTATTTATCACATGACTTTCATGGGAGAAAATCCCACTTCGTTAGATGCTTTGAAGATGAAGAACTTACAGGATGGGAGGAAAATAAATGCAGGGAAGTTTAAGTCATAGGATCTGGTCAGACTTTACAACAAATCAAAACAGTTGTTTAGATTCAAACACTGGGGAACAGCATATAGAGGAAGGTGAGGTCAAATCACCAGTTGTAATGATAAAAAATCCATAGTCTCTGTTTAACTCTAAGGCTGTGCTCAAACAAATGGATAACAAATCGAAGCTTCAAACAGAAACTGCAGAATTAGAATTCGTATGCAGATATGACACCGTTGCCTTAGGGCTAAATAAAGACTACAGATTTTTTTTTTCTCATTACAACTGGTGATTTGACCTCACCTTCTTCTATATGCTGTTCCTCAGTGTTTGAATCTAAACAACTGCTTTGATTTGCTGTAACAGTCTGACCTGATATATGACTTACATTTCCCTGCATTTATTTTCCTCCCATTCTGTAAATTCCCCATCTTCAAGCATCTGATGAAGTGGGATTTTCTCCCACAAAAGTTGATGAGATAAATAAATTTGTTAGTCTTTAAAAATGCCACAGGACCCCTTGTTTGTATTGCTGAACTAGACTAACAGGGCTACCTCTTTGGATCTAGCTAATGAGAATCTGGGGATTCACCGACATTGAAAAGTAACACATAGGCCACATAATCCAGGATGACGATCAGGAGATCAGATTTTACTGGATTTTTTTTTTTTTAATAACAAAGCATATATAATAGAATTTTTATGTTGAGATATCTCAATGTTTTTACTCTTTGGATCTTAATTAGCACAAACCTGCACAAACCAATCAATAGTACAGCAATTCACAAGGGATGGAAACATTCGACAACGTGCTCGGAAAGCTTCTCCAACAGGACTCATACAGAGAACGATATGTAGCTTTTGACGAACTCGATTAATGAAGTATTGAAACACCTGTTTAAAAAGAACATCTCGGTGTTTACAATGTACAGGAAAAATAAAGGTGGTGACGAAGTTATTGGCTCAAAAGAAATCTAGTACAGTCATGTACTGCAGGGAAAAGCTCTGCTTTGGCTGAATGATCTAATATGCCATTTCTATCTCTAAGCTCTATAACTAGTCTAAAGAATTGTCTATGAACAGCGGAACTATTCTCTAAGGGTAGAATATAAATATTTTGCCCACACATAACAAAACAGAAATATTTATCAAAAGCCCTGGAAATTGATCTTCCTGAGTATAAACAAAATGTAATGTTCTCTTCTTATCACATTAGATAAATAAGAGACAGATAAAAGACGTGTTAGAATATCTATACTTCTTTGAAAATAAGAATTTTAGTAATGTGCATTTAAAATATTATCTGATACAAAAAACTAATATTAGCAATACTTCTCTTACCTCGTCTCTGTTCCCCTCTGCTATTCCTGCCTCTTTAGCTTTGGGTCTGGTAGGTGCCAGAACCTGTTCCAGTTCATCTTTTTCAAACAAATTAGGTACCTCCCCAGAATTGAGAATATTGTTTATGTCTTCCAAGAACTCTTCTACAACGATCTATAGATAAGATTTTACAAATATTAGATTTCACATTAATTAGCATGCATGTACTCTAAGTGTAAACGTCACAAAACAACCAGGAAAATAAAAACAACAGTGCTGAATTCATTAAGAAAAACCTTTAATGTTTTTAACTGAAAAAAATAATTTAAAAATCCTTAACTGTTAAATATTTGAAACAGATACCATCAAGATATTACCCAGGAAAACCAAACAGGTCTTCCCCAGGTCTTCATTTTCTGTCTTATGTCCAGAAATCTTAAAAAATGTATGGCCTCATCTGATTCACACACGGTTCAGTGTGATCACTGATTGGGATCCTTCAGTGTTGCCTATATAGGATCTTCAGTGGTTAAACTATAATTTGATGGGCCCCGAAACCCTCCTAATCTCCGGGCCCCTTTCCCGTACTGTCTCGGCCCCCTTCATTCATGTGCGGGCCCCAGCCCAGGTAGGCATTTGCAACCACTTCTCAGTACTACATGCATCGGTTATCGCTCCATAAAATATTTATGATTTTATACGGCGTTTATGTCTATAGCAATTATTGTCACAAACTAGCAAACACTGCATAACACAATAAGTATTGCGATTAACAATGGTGGGGTGTAGGACCTGCCAGCAGCCAGGGCAAGGCGGAACATGTGTTCCACTGGATTTTACTATTTTTAGGGGCCCTGGAACTCCGGTCCCTCAAATTTGTGGGCCCCGGAACTGCGTTCCAATGCGTTCCCCCTTACTTTAATCCCCGAGGATCTTGTCTATATATATATATATATAGGATCTTGTCATTTGGTCATGTATATTGCGCTCATGGTCACTTTACTTCTTTGGTATTAGCCAGCTTTCTGTTAACTCTTCAAACTGAGGGCAAATATTTTCATCCATCAACCAACCATCAGAAGTAGCTGTTAATGGACAGGTGATTAGTCTTTTTCTCCCTCTATACCTCACAACACAGCCCTCCCTGTTTTCCAGATAATTAGTGCTACCACTTCTCACTCACAGCCTGATCTCCTGATGCGATCCACCTCTAAAGGGACAGGACAGGTGCCCACACTGGGAGAAGCAAGTCACACCAAGAAAGCAGCAGGCCATGGTAGGAGGAGAGAGTCTAACCATAGGTAGGCAGGGTAGGAGTTACTCTAGGCATGATATCCTGCTCTTTCTTTTGGAGGCTGCACAGGAGAAAGGGCAATTGTGGATGGTAAGATGCAACCTATCTGGAAAACATCTAAAATTTACTGCTTCATGAAATTACCTCCACAGCTTCCACCCTGGGAGATTAGCCATCAGTAGCAATCTGCCCAAGGATAAAGTCTGAGTGCTCAAAGAGAAAGAAACAGTAATATGACTCAGCAAAAAAGCTTATAACACAGCTTTCAAATCAAGGACCTACTGCTGTGAAGTGTTGAGTGTCTTCTGGAAGGCACTGAGCCCTTTTACCACCAATAAACTCAATAGGAGCCAACAATGTTAAAAACACTTGGCACGTTAAATGGGTTATTCTCCCCTAAATAAAAATCATGAGACAAATTGATTGGGATGTAAAATTTCAAGAGAGAAATCTGGGTGACACTGGAAGTTATTTAGAAACACTGTCAGATGGCCCAAATGCCACCATGTCTCAGTTGTGAATAAAGGCTATTTTCAATCAATTAAAAAAAAAAACTGGTTAAGAAGGGATAAGTAAGTAGCAACAAAACCCGCACATAAATGGAAAAAAACCAGGATGTTAATGGCGATTATATAAATTAAAGTTAAGAAATGTAGGCAACTGATAAGAAAGGCTAAAGCTATCAATTAAATATTAATCAATCAAGTTAACAATAAGAAAGATTTTTTTACTGTATCAGGAAAGAACAGGAATTCTAACAATGGTATAGGTTCATTATTAGATGAAGATGGAAAATTGTAAATAGCAATGCAAAAAAGCAGAAGTATTAAATATATATTTTAGTTCTATATTTGAAATGAAACAAAATGAAGCATTCATATCATATAATGACGATGAAACACTTTTTCATCCAACAGTATATAAGGATGTTTTATCAGTTGGTCTAGACTCTACATGATGTGCTTCTAAAAGTTTAAATGATTTGCCTGGGAAGGTCATCAGTTAATTTTTATAAAACTTGGCCTAGCAGAGAAGTTCTATAGAACTGAAAGAAAGGTACTGCTGTGCCAATATTTAAAAGAATAAACAGGATGACCTGGGTAGCTGTAGGCTAGTTAGTCTGACATTGATAACAGGCAAAATAATGGAATGGCTGATTCAGGACGTTAGCAATGAAGGATAGTAATAGAGTTAATTCCAGTCAACATGATTTTATGGAAAATAGAGCTTCTCAAATCACCTTGACAGTGTTTTCTGAGGGGATCATACCTTGGGTTGATAAAGGTAAGTATGATGATATAATATATTTGGATTTCTGTAAGGTGTTTGTCCTGGTATCTGATGACATTTTGATTAAACAAAATCAATACATCATTTGTTAAATGGATTAAAAACTAGCTGATAGAGCTCAAAATGTAATTGTTAATGGGGAATCATCAAAGAGTATGTTTCTAGTGGGTCCAGCAGAGATCTGTTCTTGATCTCCTGCTATTCTATTCTATTCTATATACATTTTTATACTGTGCTAATCACCACAGCATCTGAGCACCTTCCAGCAGTGCCTTAATATTAGTGATCTGGAATAAAGTATAAAATGGTTTATATTTTGGAATACTGTGTTCAGTTTTGATGTTCATGCTTTAAAAGGGATGTTGAGAATGGAGAAGGTTCAGAAAGGAGCTACAAGAATGAATCTGGAAAAAGTTTTACAATAAGAGTCTTAAGATATTTCTACATAGCCTAGGGTTAATGGGACTCCAGTCAGCTGACCGCTGTCAGGGAACCCTGGACTTGACCATCCATTTTAACCCCAGCTCAAGCATTTTCTGACTCATGCTCAAACCTAGGCCTCTGGCACCACCCTGGAGTGCACAGACCTGAGTCAAAGTCACCCTATCCCAGGGTGCCACCCTCCTTCCGCTAGTGTCAAAACTCTAGTCCTACGAATGTGTTCCACTGTAGGAAAACACAACTGCCCATCCTGTTTCCTAATTGTGACATTACTATTGATGGGAATCAGGTACCCCCAAGGAGCACGAGAGTATATAATCTACATAATTAGCTCCTTTGGTGCTCTCAGCAAAATGACTACAGTTTGAGAAGACTTGATATTGAACTCTCACAATCTGACAACTGGACTCCCCACCTCCAAGCTGAGTCACATGGCAGGAAAATGCCCATGTGCACCTATTAGGAGGAGAATTAGAACATCAGTCTCCAGGACTGTGAAATTATTAAAATGAAAGTTTACAATTTTTAAAATTGGAAGTTCACACACACACACACACACACACACACACACACACACACACACACGGAGTGATGTCTCCAGCACTCCCTGGGGAGCCCTGGGGCCAATTGCTGGAGTTCTGCTTTCAGTCCTTGCCCAGATGTATGTCTTATTTCCTTCAACAGGAACACTCCCAGGAACAAGGCAAGCAGGATTTGACCCTAGGTTTTCTCTCTCTGGGTTGAGAGCCAACTCTGATGGCTCACTCTGCCAGGCTACAGAAAACCTTGCATTGCTCTAAAGAGTAGTCTTACTTAATTTTTTGCAGTCCAATGTTCTTGCTTCTTATTATTGGCCAAAGTACTGGGGTAAGGGGTAGGATTAGTTCAAATGTACTAAACAGAAATTTAGCATGGATGTAAAAACTGGTGGTGTTTTCCAGGTGAAGTATCAAACCCACTAAGACACAATGGGAAGCAGAAATGTTATGTAACTGAGGCACCAATCCGCGCTTCCTAGTCCTCCTTCTATCTGTTTCACCAGCGCCAAAATCCTGGCTCTGTGTGAACTATGGCAACACTATTTTAAACTTGAAAATTAATCCAGCTCAGAGCAGGATTAGCTGCCACAGAAGCATCAGAATGCCAACCAGATGTTGCTACCCAGCTGGCAAAGCACCATCAACATCTTTTTTATTCCTTTTTCTCACTGAAGCTGGGTTCTTTTTCTGCTTCAGTCAAAGGCAATATATCTGGAGGATCCATTATCTCTGCCCCTACTGCACCTGAGTGACAGGGATAAGGGATCCCCAGGAAGCTGCAGGAAGGTTTTGGGGCTGGCTCCCACTCACTACCCTGGCCGTGCACTTTGACCAGGTGACCCTGCACAAGCAACCCCATGAGGGATGGGGGGGCCAGACAGCAGAGTGGGGACCAAGCGGCTGCTCTGCAGGAGAGCAGGAATGCCAGAGGTCATCCTTCCTCTGGCTGTGCTGAGCCAAGAGCTCAGACACACTCACTTTCTGCAGGACAGGCGCTTGGTCCTCACCTGCTCTCCATCCCTTGCTCCTGCCCCTGTCCTGTGTTCCCTGGTGCTGCATGTTCAGAGTCAGCCAGTCTACATGCAACATCAGGATAGCAAGTGGGAGCCAGTCCCAAAAACTTCCCAGCAGCCGTTTGCAGCAGGGACTCTGGCTCCAGCTCCTTCTCACTGCAGGGAAGTTTTGAGTCTGGCTCCCAGTCACTGCCCTCACAGTGTATGGAGCCTGGGCACCCCTGCACATGCTACTCAGAAAGGGCAGACTGGGGGAACCAGGAGCAAGGGCCAGAGAGGAGAGCAGGGACCCAGCACCCTGGCTGCCCTGCATAGAGAGGGGAATAGCAGTGCTCCTGGCTCAGCAAGGCCTGGGAAGGCACGAGCCCTGACATCCTGGCAACTTTGCTCTCTGCTCCAAGCAAGCTCTGCACAGAGACAAGGATGAAGAGGAGCTGGAACCAGAGCAGCAGCAACCGCAGGAGGAGCAGGAAAGAGGAGCATGTTCATCCAGGCAGTAATTATGCTTCCAGTGGCTGTGCTGGCTGCCTGCAGCGCTGCTCCTCTGGGAGCAGGAGCTCTGGGATATATACAGAGGACTTCGGGCACCCAAGTCAAGCTGGGACCACATGCACACAGGAAAGCAATAGGGCCCAGACTGTAGGTCCCAGCTTAACATGGGCTCAAACGCTAAAACCCTGCAGGGTCCTAAAACAGTAGGTCTAAGCCCTAGGGTAGCACAACTGATACATAGATTCAAGGGGGATTAGTCTTGAGCCTGGGTTTACACTGCTATGTAGACATACCTGCACGGACCTCCATCTATTTAGCTTACGGTGTAGCGAGGAGGCGTGGCCCCCCTCTGAGACTGACAGGGAAGAAATGCCGGTCTGTAGGAAGGCGGAGTCGGAGGTGGCCCACCAGTCAGGGCTGAAAGCAAAGGGGGGGGGGGGCAAGGGCTACAAAGAAGAAGCCAGAGAGCTCAGGCCAGCCCAAACTACTGAAGGGGAAGAACACCCCCTCCTCCTCCCAGAGCCCTGGCCATCCCACTGGCTGGCAAAGGGCTGGCCTACTGGCTGGGGCCCTAAGTGCTTAGGGCCATCCATGGCTGGACACCTGGGGGAGCTACCAGAGTCACCAGCCATTGGGAGCCCTGGGGAGCTACCTGCCACCTGGGTGCCCAAACAGCCTACCGCCAGGGACCCAAACATGCAGCCTGCTGTCTGTGAGCTGGAGGAGCTGCCCCTTCCAGATAATCTGGAGAAGCTATCGGACCTCCCACCTCCTGATGATATGGAGGGGTTCTGGACCCTGCCCCTGGGCAAGAAGGCTGACAGTGGGAGTCATGAACAGGTACCATCCGGAGAGGCAGTAGAAAGTGGTCCAGGGGAGCTGGATCGCAGGCATGAGTCAGCGTGTTGCAGCTAGGACTCCGCTGATTTCATTGCAGGGCCTGTAGCCACGACTAGGGCCCTGGGCTAGGACGCAGGGGAGATGGGTGTGTCTGCATCCCTCTCCTCTTCTCCCCTCCATTGCAACCCCACCTTTACCTACGTGATCCCTAAGAGACTGTATTTGTTTGCCTGCCCCACCCAAGGGGCCAGAGACTGTATTTGCTTGACTGCCTGCCCGAGGGACCAGAAACAGTTCGCCCCAGCCCACAAGGCACAGTTGCACACCTGTTTACATATGGTATGCTTTGTACATGCATGCCTTGTGAGGTATCATTTAAAAAATACCTGTGTCTCTCGCACACTAATATCCTGCTGAGTCCTGTTGCTATCACTGTATGTGAAGTTATGGAAGTATTGCTGTGTTTGTTACTGAAATATGTGATAAGTAGGAAACTTCCACACTTAACCTTTCAGCAGTAACAAAGGAGTAACTGACAAGACAGATTTACAGCCAGATTGGCCACACAGGCATTGATGGCCCATTAACGGGAATCTACTTTCCCAGCGGCCATCCCAAACTCCTCAGAGGGCATGTGCACGATCAAAACGGAGATGGCTTAACTCATATGACACAGTAAGGATCTTTCTAGCAACTGGGAGTAAATATAAAAGAGGGACAGTGACCTCACTACCTGGCCTCTTTCCTTCTTCATCTCAACACCTGGAAGATAGTTTGGAAGACACAGACTTTGAACTGGGGAGACTGGTCCCAGGCTGAGAAAGAAATTCAGCCTGTGTAATAAGAACTGCAAACTGCCTGAAACATCTAGAGGGGTGAGAAACTACTTGATTCAAATCTTGCTTAGGCTGTAGAATTTAGACTCTGATTTTATTTTTATTTCTTATGTAGCCAACTTTGATCTCTATATCTACCACTTATAATCACTTAAAATCTACCCTTCTGTAGTTAACAAATCTATTAAAAATTTTCTCTAAAACACTGTGTTTTAGTTGAAGTGCTTAGGGAACTTGCTCAGATTACAAAGGCTAGTGAAAGTTCACTTTCCTTTGATGTAATAGTGAACTAATTAACAAGGAAGCCTTGAGAAGTTTAAAATGGTACATTAGTGGGGTGCAAGGCTGGGAGCTGGAGAGATATGCTGGTGTCTCTTCAGACAAATTGTGAGTGGCTTAGAAAGCAATTAATCTGAGTGTCTCTCTCCACATATTGATGGCTGAGTGATCATAACACCTGGAGAGGTTTACTGATTGCCACTACCATAGCACTGTGAGAGACTGCCCAGACTGGAGAGTTAATAGGGCACAATGCTCCCACAGTTCCAGGCTATATCCAGGGGATACTGTCACAAAGCCCCATTGCCATAACTGGGAGTACTCATTACTCCTGTAAGGGAGTAAAGGGATCACAATCTGGCCTTCAGTTCCCAAAGAAAGATCCAAAGCTGTTTACTGTACAATCACTGAAATGAACAGAACTTCAGAGAAGTCTACTTCTAAGGTATAGAACAAAGGTGAAGCAGTTCCTATTAACAAATATGAGCCAACCAAATAATCTTCTGAAGGCAAAATGTGAGAAACTCCTTTTACAATTATGGCTTTGAACGTATATAGAGAAGAACTTAGCGTATCCAAAAGAGTGATAAAATCTTGAAGCCATTTTGCTTGTGTCATAGTAGAGCTCACACAAAAGCACTCCTGTAAACTAGCTATGATGTGGAAAAGCATAGTCAATTCTCAGAAGTTAGCAAACACACCAGGTGGGATATCTGTATTCAGATACATTCTAAGATATAGGGTAAGTAGGGTATTTGCAACGTTTACTTTGTGGGTTACTACCCAGCATGCTCTTCCAGATCACAGTTTATACATGGAAATATTATCTGAGCTCTGAGAATAAACCGTAAGATTTTTAGATGTATTTCTTAGATGCTCTGATCCAGTGGCGTCGCTGGTATAGGATACAAGGGGCACGTATCCAAAATGTGCCCAGCTGTGCTCCGAGTCCTGCTGAGCAGCCGGAACTGGCAGGGCCATTTTAAATTTCCTGCCCTGCTCCACCCCCAGACATGAGGGGGAACAGGGTGGAAATGGAAATAACTGGGCTCCACCCACCAGCCTCTATGGAGGCTCCAGTACCCACTCCAGAGCAACTGCAAGTAAGTCCTGCTGCTGAGGAGCCTCGGGAGTTGGGGGCGGGCGGGGGCGGGAGTGGCCAGAGGCATGGGCTTGGGCCCAGGCCCGGCGGCGCGGTTCCCGGCTCATCCCTGCTTGGCCCATGGTCCGGTTCCGGGGCCCTGGCAGAGTGGCCGGATTGGGCCCGTGGGGCCAATCAGGTCTGGGGATGCGGGGGGGATGGGGCTCCACAGGGGCCCTGGGGCCTGTGTGCCCCGAATGTTTTTGGGGGGCAGCAACACCCCAGCTCTGATCCATTTCCAGTATGAAAAGTACAGCACTTTTCTGCAGTAAGGAATCAGACAAAAACTTACAAACATTATTAATACAGTATCTTTTTTCAGTACTGAGAATGCCTTCTTTTGCATAGTTAATGATACACTTCCCTGCATTTAATTTCCTCCCATTCTATAAATTTCCCATCTTCAAAGCGTCTGACGAAGTGGGATTTTCTCCCACAAAAGCTCATGCGATAAATAAATCTGTTAGTCTTTAAAAGTGCCACAGGACTCTGTTTTTATACGATTTCATTTATTGATTTAAGCTTATGACACTCACTTTAAAGCATTTTCTTACTCTATATAAACATCATATAAAAATTAACTATCTTTCTGTTATGTACGCTACAACTTTCTGATGGTAAAGCCACTGCATTTCTGGTTGAACCATTTCAACATACCTGTGTGTCTGTGAAGAGGAAAACCATATCTTTGTCTTCTACTCCTGCCATCTTATACAGCTTTCTCAGATCTTCATGAAAACTGTCATAATTATAACCACGGCTAAGCTCTATCTGAAAGCATTTGTATCCACATATATGAGAGGCAAGTCTAGTGAGAGACTGTTTGCCAGTACCTCCTACTCCAACAAGCAGGGCATTTCCTCTCTCCTGACGGATCATCCGAGCAATTCTATAGGAAAAACAAGCATAGAATTTAAAGTAATAAAAATGACAGAATTTTCCAACTGTTCTTAGAGTCTCATTATGGCATCACAGGAGTATCTCTCAGTTGTGATACCATAGTGAAAGTTCTTGTTCGTTTTGCTGACCTAGAACTAACATAGCTACCCCTTTGGAAATAATGAAAGTCCTATAACTCTGCAATCCAAACAGTGGAAGCCTCACCTGGATACTGCAAGGGTTCCAGTGGAAAACAACATTTCTTGCTCTGCCCAGTGATTTAGGCAGGGAACATATGCAGACTAACACACACCAAGCTCAGAGACAATTTTGATGCTGACTTAATTGCATTAATTCAGAATAAGTTCACCCCTGCCAAAACTCAATCCCTTTTTGGGATCCCCACATTTCAGACTAAACCCATACAACATATCCTGGATCCCTCATCCCAGTTAGGCTATAGAATACAGGTAATCTTTAACTCAAAATAGTTTTTGACATATTCTGACTTCAATAAATTGTTTATTATAGATAATTTCTAGGGAAACACTTCTGGAGAATCCCATTTGACTTTCTCATTGTGGGGGTTGGTGGGGGAGGGAATTTACAGGGCAGGCAGTTGGGAAAATACTCTTTTTAATTGTTCACTTTACTGAGCAAATTCAGAGTGTCATTCTCATTTATACTAACACATTTACACTGCTCTGGAAGCATAAAGTGGACACAAAGTGGTCATAAATTACGTGTACTCTCGATTCAAGCTGCTTTACACTGTAAGCGGAGTGTAAACGGATCTTAGTGTAAATTCATCGTGTGTTCTTATTAAATATTTATAAACTATATTAATGTGTATAGTAATATGTAATTGTGTATCTAGGCAGAGAAAATAAATAGCATAGATCGAGTTTGGACTGGACAGAGATTTGAAGACATGTTCTGTTGTCTTTAAGAATGTGCCACTTAGCCAAGTTTAATATTGATGGACCTCACTGTTGATTTCCATTTTGACTGATTATGTAAGGACGTCAGTTATCTAGAAGTTTGATCTCATTAACATAAAACTTCCCTTTTAGATTAAGACCTTTGCCAATTGTGCACTTCATTATAAAATTCATTGTTAGACAAATTTTCATTCTGGCTTCTATTTGTTCATATTCAGAATATTAGCATATGTAATTTTTTGTACTTTTAAAATGACAGACTTTATATATGCAAAAAAGATTAGCACTTAATTTGACTTGGTCTGAGTGCGTAAGTGGTTTCTGTATTTTGTGTGCACAAGTGACAAGTATATAAACTTCTTCCAGAAATGTATATTCATGTAATTTTTGTCTAGCCCTGGATTACGTCTGCCAAGTTCATATATACAAATGGAGACCATGTTTTGAATATTCGGTTCTCCAATAATTAGGACCAAAACTTCTATATCTGGGTACCTTAAATTAGATTCCTAAATCTGTACTTAAACCTCTAGTTGGCAATGGAGTTGCAGAGGCTGACAGTGCCCAGTTACTTCAATGTCCATGTCGTTAACAAGTCTTCTGACGTAGCACAGGATTTCATAGGTAACATGATGACCACAGGGTTATGTCAGATAGTCGTTCACGTAACTCGTATAACTGGGCACACTCTTGATACAGGGTTCAGCATGGGATTATACCTTTTTCATGGATTGACGATTACCTCCTTCTCTTACCCAGGATCTTAAACCCAAGATAGTGGTAACTTAAGTTTCACTCCAGGCAGTGTCAAGAATAAATCAATGGGAACACAAAGCTCCTGGTGTGATGAATAATTAATAAAAATAAGTGTGTTCTTAACTAAAACTACTATTTATTACATTTAAGCACACATAAACATAAGCAATAGGTCTAGACTATTCCAGATAATTATCTAAAATTTGAGATGGTATTGTATAGTTAATAACAGATGAATGATGGCTGGTCACTTCACCACCGAGGAGTAGAGTGTCAGGCAAAAAGTCTCTCAAGATAGTCACAGAGAACTGCTCCAAAGTACACTATGTTATCTAATCTTTTTATAACTAGCTTTTACAAAACACATAGCTCATAGTGACCCCTTCTGGTCATCACTTCTCCTGTCTTCAGTAAACTACTTATAAATAAAACATTCCTAACAATGTTAACCATAATAAGCTTCTGTATCAAAGGCGCCCAAACTCAAGGTCTCCATCCACTTTTTTTTCAGTCCCATCGTTTGACTCTTTTCTTCCATCCTCATTAGCACAAACTGTAAGCCTGCAGCTAGTATTTGACTTGCCTCCAAAAACTTGTCCAAATTAATCCTTAGCTATGTGGTGGTCTGTTTTATTCATTAATGGTGGCTGTATGCACACAATATAGCTGCAATTAGCTTGGTCAAGATCTGGGGTAACACTCCCCTCATTTCCAGGGTACCACTTCCATCTCAGGTTGATCAGCAGTTTGTATTTGAGGGCAGGATTCATTTAATATTTTTGTTTATTAGGGTCTCCATGGTTAATTTTGTACATATTTTAATGCATCCTTTCAGCATATATACATCTGTGACTTGTCACAAAATGAAGTGACTTAAATTCACTTGTTTACACTGATCGGATCACTTCCTTAAAACAGTGATATTATCTAGATATTACCTACTTGAACAGAAACTAAATAGCCATGTACCTGGAAACATGCTCTATGGCATCTTGGAAGAACACTAGCTTTGTCTCCTTAGAATTTGTTATGTTGTAATCATCCAGGTAGTCTTGTAAAACTGATATAATCTTCTCTGTGTCAGTCAGATCCTCGTATATTCGATCAGCTTTCTCTGCGCCAACCTGAAGGGATATCATTTGAGAAAAATAAGATAAATGAGATCAAAGTAAATAGACAGAAATTATAGTGCATAAAATCTCCACAACCTATTGTTAAGATTTTCAATACTTGGGTCCAAGAGCACTTTTAAAGACTAACAGATTTATTTATCGCATGAGCTTTCGTGGGAGAAAATCCCACTTCGTCTAACACGGCTACCCCTTTGGAATTTGGGTCCAAGAGTTAGACTCCTAAATTCATAGACAGACACCTAAATGGCACCCTAAGCTGAATACCCAGCTGACACTGATTTCAATGTGTTCATTAGGAGGAATTAAGGAGAAAAAAAAATAAAAATCAGAGATTAACTCCATTTTCATTTTAGTTTTGCAGTTTGTTAAGAGCAGTGTCATGCTACCTCTCCATTTCTTTCATACCTATGGTCAAAGTTTGCAACTAACCTCTAGCCACACTTTTAGCTATCTTCCACACTTCATTTTCTGCTAATCACCCCTAGCTTTAATTCCAAGAATTTAGCTATTGTGTTTTTATCTCACTTAACAGCCTTTTTTACTCATTTGTAACCTGTATTCCACATGAATCCTCTCTACCCAATAAACTTCATAAAGAGATCTCAGTTGAGGCTAACTGAAAAAGATTTTCTTGTAAAGCAGCTTGTAGAAGTGAGTTAAAGCAAAATAAAAAGCTTTCCTTCTGTAGAAAGAGAAAAAGAATCCAAACTGAATAAACATGTATATACTCTGTCAGAGAAATAATTTCTCTCCATCTGTCCTGAGGCATGTGTCCTGGATATTTCTTAATATGCACATTTGTCCCTTAAACTGCCCCTATTTTACTATTTGATCTGTCTAGCTAAGTGCTTACGGTGCAACTGAAATCCCTGTCTAGTATAATTTCTTTGTTAAATGTCACTAGTTTTTTTAAAATATCCTTTAAAGATTTAGCTTGCTCTTGGTGAGAGTCATAAATTATGCCACTGATGTCTTCCTTTCCTATCAGTTCCCACTCAGGATCCAAAGATCAAATATCTATCTAGAATCTACTTCTTTCCTTGGAATACCACATTGTTCAGAGAGAATGTTTGCTTCCCCTTCTCACCATCTCTTAGTGCAGTGATTTTCAAATTTAGGGTCAGGACCCAGTAGTGGGTCGCAGACCCTCAGGCACTGGGCCGTGGCACCCTCTGCTGCCACCAAAAGACTGGAATGCATTGCTTAAAGATATAATAGTTGGATCGCGGGCATAAATAATTTTTTTCAACTGGGTCTCGAGAAAAAAAGTTTGAAAACCACTGTCTCAGTGCAGTGGTTTTCAAATTTTTTTTCTCAGGACCCAGTTGAAAAAAATCATTTATGCTCATGACCTAACAACTACATCTTTGAGCAATGCATTGAAGTCTTTTGGCGGCGGCAGCAGCAGGGGATGCCGCGACCCAGTACCTGAGGGTCTGTGACCCACTACTGGGTCCTGACCCATGGTTTGAAAACCATTGTCTTAGTGTATACTATAATGGAAAGTACCTGCTGAAATCACTTCCCCTTGAACTGTCCTTCTTGTCCCCAGGTATCTTGTGGAGATCAACTTTATGAAGGAGAACCAGACTTATTTCAACCAACTATTTTATAATAAGGAACCCTTAATTTGGCTCCAATCTGAATGACAGTCTGGTCACTAGTAACAGAGGCTATAAAAATATTAACATCTTTTTCCAGTGGAAGTACACTAGCTACTACACCTGACTTTTAGACAGAAGGCTACTCATCCATTCCCAATACAGCAGGCCCAGTTCTAGGACTCTATCTGTATGCAGTTTAGTCTATTCACAACAGTAAGCTAGTTCTCTGAAAGATGGTCTACTGTTAGGAGAACTGTGTGAAATCCCATTTTTGCTAAATACAAACATTTTATCAAAATCTAAAAGGACTATTACTCTTCCAAATATAACAAATGCCACAGTCACTTTTGGTATTAACAGGCACAACTCCATTCACTTCCATGGAGATAATCCTGCTTATTGCATCAGTGAATCAAGACCACAGAATTTAGGATGAACTGATGCTAAAATCATAGCATATATTTTGCCTCTACACTTTACAACCCTGCGGTTACATTAAACAAACCAAGCAAAAAGAAAGGAAGCAGTATTCTATAAAAAGTTAGGCATATGATAGACTCACTTTAAGGAAGTCTCCAAAGATGATTGGCTTTCTTACAAAGTAATCTGGGTCAACTGGGACTCCAAAATGTTTGCCTACAAATTAAAATTCCAGATCAGATACATTCGTGTAACATATTTGCATGTCTGATGTAATGCAAATGGAGTAAATTGATTTCCTTACTGGCCATTTCAGATAACATAGAATAAAAATACTGTTTATCTTCACTGTTGATGAGGCGGTCATGGAAGACTCTCTGACACTCATGGCAAAAAAGTCTGAAGATCTGTGTTTGGTCTCTGACTGCTCCAGGATCACACTGGAGAATGCCTGTGTGTACAACATATGAATAACACTTTCACTAACATAACCAATTCTGATAATCATTTTATAAATAGTATTGAAATTAACCTTTAAAAAGCACTGGAAAGAGAATTTATTATTGTGAAGAGAATGTGCTAGGTCAGTTTCAAAGATCTTAGTGGAAGTTGAAGGTTCTGAGTGGCTCAACAGGATAATAACCTAATTAGAAAGAAACAGAATGAAGAAAAGCGACATGTTACACCAACAATTGAAATGAATGTGAACATTCAGAAACAGTGTTTACACAAGATGAGGTGATTGTAGAAAGAAAGAAAGAAAGAAAGAAAGAAAGAAAGAAAGAAAGAAAGAAACTTAAACTGCAAGACGTCTCTATATAAATATAGCAAAAGTACAAGAACAGGCATGATGCAATCAAGCTCCTATTATTATACATACAGAGCTTTACAGAGATGGTGGGACAAAAATCATTACTGGAAGGTTTATACAGCAAAATATGGCCTGCATAGGAGAGACCAGCAGAGAAAAAGTGGAGAGAATGTGGAGTTATATTTGCATTTATTATCATTATTATTAATTCTAACAATATTGTAGGTACACACTATATACCAAAGTCTTCTGTCTCACATAAAACATCCTAAAATTATAAATAATGTTCTTTTAATATTTATAAGAATATATATATATATATTGTACACAAACACCGAGATGAAACAGAAATTAAAATACTAGGAAAATAACACTAGATTTATGGATCAGACATCTAATCAAGTGTTGTGTCCCTAGTATTGTCAAGTGTCAGATGCTTCAGAGGAAGACTAAGACCCCTCCTCAAAATATACCAAGCCCACTGCATAGTCCCATACATGGAGGAAATAAAATCCTTCTTGCTGCCAGCAGCCAATCATTTTATACCCTGAACCATGAGATTTTAGTATCTTGTGAGGTTAGCTTAGATCCCCACAAATGTTATTTGTAGCAATAAAACTATTCTGACACCACAGACTACCCTAAATAATGAAGTCCTATAACTATGAACTCCACAGGTTGGCTATATTCTGAATTAAGTTTTATTAGTTACAAATTTGTTACCCTTCAATTTCTTTAGGGATTTTAGATGTCCCTCATTCTTTTATAACGGGACAACTTATAAAGGAAGAACAACTCATCTTTTACTATATCTTTCATAATTTTGAACAATCTATTAAACTCCCTCCACCTTTTCTCATTTAGAATCTGCATAATACTAGTCTTCAGAATTTCTTATGCTATATGTAAATCCAGTCATATATCTTACAGTCTTTGGTGCCTTTCTCTGAACACAGAGAGACAACTAAATGAAAAAAGAAAGGTATGGAAGAAACAAACAGGGAAACTCAAACACCATTCATCCTCTTTTAGAAGCCACTAGTTGTACACATATCAACCAAAGTGTGCACGTGCAGGGTTAAATATTCAAAAACTTGAAAAGTGTAAGTACAGATGTGAATGTAAACGAGAAAGTGAACAAGCAGGAGGCAGGGTGTACATAAGGGTGAGAAATGTGTTTAGGTACAAACAAAATGTGTGCGTACCTGAAGATGGAGCATGCTCAACTGGGGCATGCTGGGAACACAGCTCAGAAGACAAGCATGCATAATCATTTTAAAGCTGTCACGCATCATTTAGGCATATGCAGCTTAACCTTGATAAATTGTTGGGTTAAAACACTGCCATACAAAAGAAGTCACGGCTGAGTTTTGGAAGGAAGAATAGGAGAAGAAAGTTAGAAGGAAGAGGCACTAGCAAAAGTACTGCACCTGTCTGTACTAAGGAGGAGGAGGCCAACAAGACAGAGAAAGAGCAGAGATGCTCATATCCTAAGACCAGGGTTTGCCGGCTACATAACAGTTACCTTGAATTTGGTAGAGAACCAGATGATACAGAGGAACAGAATGAATACCACACATGTTCCAACACTTTTACAAATAGATCGAAGAGGGGAGAAGAGCCAGATCCTGCAGTGGTATGTCCTGTTTGTAATAATCAAGGACAACATGATTGTGGAGTACCCAGACACAGGGAAATTCCAGAGGAACATCAAAGATACTCTGGGTTTCAGACAGACTGGGTAAGTGTGGTAACCTGTTTTACTGGACCAGCTTCTGTTGGTGAAAAGAAATGCTCTCGAGCTATACAGAGCTTTTCCACAATCAGCCAGCCACTTCCACGAGCACAGACCAATTCCTAGGCACACTGCTCAGTAGAATTAACCATTATACTATTGTAGCCTTCCTACACGGAGCCAGAACTGAGACTACTGGGTTCCCGAACAGTCTCCTCTCTCAAAGCAAAAAGAGAGAAAGTGAATGTCTGTGCCCTCTTCATTAGGCTTAGGCCTCTTGCGATGATCTCTCCTGTGTCCAGTACCATCCCCCCTTCTTTGTTTCCCTCTGTACCATTGTAGAACCAAAAGCAGGAGTTTTATCTAATGCACTGGTGGGTGTGCAACAGGGACTGTCTATTGGCTGTTATGTATCTTAGGGCATGATGAAGAACTACTCTAACTTATAATGATTCAGAGACCTTTTCTCACACTTTCACCATCAACAGATGAGTGTATTTTGCATGGGACTATCATATGCAAAATACATAGTCTGAATTTATACAGTTTAGACACTCATTCAGAAATCTGAGGTTATGTCTACACTTGCTAAAATTAGTTCGAACTAACTAATTCGAACTAATTTTAGTTAGTTCGAATTAGCTTAATTCGAACTAGCATGGCCACACTGGAATGTTAGTTCAAACTAAGCAAGCACTTGCTTAGTTCGATTTAGCGATCCCCATTCATTTCAATGGCCGGTTAATTTGAACTAAGAAATTAATTCGAATTAACATGGCCATATTGGTTAATTCGAACTAATTAGTTCAAATTAACCCCTTCGTTCGAATACCCGATTCGAACTTTTTCGTTCGAATTAAGGAAGCCCTGAATTCGAACTAATTAAAGCCTAGTGTAGCCATGGCTTTAGTTAGTTCGAATTAAGCCTCCTTAATTCGAACTAACTTGCCAGTGTAGACATAGCCTGATTTTAGGCTTTTTTTGGCGTTTATGTTGCTCCTGACTAATTTCTCCCTCCTTTTGCACCAGGGCAGAGTTTGCCTCTTTCAGTATAACATGAAAATTGGAGGAAATCACGATCTGTTCTTAGATATACAAAAAGTGCAAAAAATTTCTGAAGACAAATTATTCATTGCAAATTCTGTATTTTCCTCTAGACAACATGATGTTAAGTATGGGAAGAATAACAAATTTCAGAAGATATAATACTGAAATTAGAGACTGTACGGTGCTTAGAGAAGGCTTGCAGAGGAGAAGGACTATGGACATCTGAAAATACACTACAGGAATTAGAAAAAAATAAGGTGTCAAAACCAAAGACATTTTACCTTGCACACACTTTGACAAATCACGTAAATTAAATACATAATGGGATTTTGCAGGTGTTGGGAGAAGATCAATGCTCATTCTTTGATATATTTCAACAGCAGCATCCACTATACTTGTCGCGGTCTGCTTTACTGCTGGAGAGAATTCAGCCAAAAAGCCCTTTAAGATTGCCTATACCCAGAACGACAAAACACACACAAAAATAAATAAAACAACAGACACTTTAGAACAGAATTTAAGGGAAGTTTTCATTTGCTTTGCAGTCATAAAATGCTAACAAGTTTGTTTTTCTTCAAACGAGCTAGGATTGCAGTCAGTAATAATTTCATTTGAAAACCTTATCATAAAGAAAAATGTATCCAGAGCTACACGCACAAAAAAGTAATGGTAATAAATTAGGGTGACCAAGACTTCAAACAACAGGTACCCTAAGTTTAGGGTCCTAAATCCATATGTAGATACCTAAATAAATGGTTAGATCTTCAAATGTGCCAAGCACCCAGCATCCCTCAATGAAGGACTGTGGGCTTAGCTGCAGTGAGAAGGTAAGTAGCTACTGTGCTTTGCACTTTACCTCTTCTGGATGGCAGGGTACCCACAGGAAGAGACACAAAGCTGTGGTAAATTACAGCAGTCCCAGAGACAATGCTAATTTATGCTAGTGTTTGTGCCAAACCAAAGAACAGACCAGAATAAGGGATGAGCAAATTCAGCTGAAAGCTATTCTTCCATGACAATATAACATTAGGGATCTACTATCGGCCACCTGACCAGGATAGTAAGAGCGATGATGAAATGCTAAGGGAAGTTAGGCAGGTTATCAAATTTAAAAACCCAATAATGGTGGGGGATTTCAACTATCCCCATATTGACTGGGAACATTTCACTTCAGGACATATTGCAGAGATAAAATTTCTCGATACTTTGAATGACTGCTTCATGGAGCAGCTGGTATGGGAACCCACAAGGGGAGAGGCAACTCTAGATTTAATCCTGAGTGGAGCGCAGGAGCTGGTCCGAGAGGTAACTGTAGCAGGACCGCTTGGAACTAGTGACCATAATACAATAGCATTCACCATCCCTGTGGGGGGAAGAACACCTCAACAGCCCAACACTGTGGCATTTAATTTCAAAAGGGGGAACTATACAAAAATGAGGGGGATAGTTAAACAAAAGCTAAAAGGTAGAGTGACTAAAGTGAAATCTCTGAAAACTGCATGGGCGCTTTTTAAAGACACCATAATAGAGGCCCAACTTCACTGTATACCCCAAATTAAGAAACACTGTAAAAAAACCAAAAAAGAGCCACCATGGCTCACCAACCATGTAAAAGAAGCACTGAGAGGTAAAAAGACTTCCTTTAAAAAGTGGAAGTCAAATCCTAGTGAGGCAAACAGAAAGGTGCACAAACAGTGCCAGCTTAAGTGCAAGAGTGTAATAAGAAGAGCCAAAGAGGAGTTTGAAGAACGGCTAGCCAAAAACTCCAAAGGTAATAACAAATTGTTTTTTAAGTATATCAGAAGCAGGAAGCCTGCAAACAACCAGTCGGGCCCCTTGATGATGATAATACAAAAGGAGCGCTTAAAGATGATAGAGTCATTGCGGAGAAACTAAATGGATTCTTTGCTTCGGTTTTTACGGCTGAAGATATTAGTGAGATTCCCAAACCTGAGCCGGTTTTTGTAGGTGACAGATCTGAGGAACTGTCACAGATTGAAGTGTCACTAGAGGAAGTTTTGGAATTAATTGATAAACTCAACATTAACAAGTCACCGGGACCAGATGGCATTCACCCAAGAGTTCTGAAAGAACTCAAATGTGAAGTCGCGGAACTGTTAACTAAGATTTGTAACCTGTCCCTTAAAATGGCTTCGGTACCCAAAGACTGGAAGTCGGCTAATGTAATGCCAATATTTAAAAAGGGCCCTAGAGGGGATCCCAGCAATTACAGACCGGTAAGTCTAACGTCGGTACCGGGCAAATTAGTTGAAACAATAGTTAAGAATAAAATTGTCAGTCACATAGAAAAACATAAACTGTTGAGCAATAGCCAACATGGTTTCTGTAAGGGGAAATCGTGTCTTACTAATCTATTAGAGTTCTTTGAAGGGGTCAACAAACATGTGGACAGGGGGGATCCAGTGGACATAGTGTACTTAGATTTCCAGAAAGCATTTGACAAGGTCCCTCACCAAAGGCTGTTACGTAAGTTAAGTTGTCATGGGATAAAAGGGAAGGTCCTTTCATGGATTGAGAACTGGTTAAAAGACAGGGAACAAAGGGTAGGAATAAATGGTAAATTCTCAGATTGGAAAAGGGTAGCTAGTGGTGTTCCCCAAGGGTCGGTCCTAGGACCAGTCCTATTCAATTTATTCATAAATGATCTGGAGAAAGGGGTAAACAGTGAGGTAGCTAAGTTTGCAGACGATACTAAACTACTCAAGATAGTCAAGACCAAAGCAGATTGTGAAGAACTTCAAAAAGATCTCACAAAACTAAGTGATTGGGCATCCAAATGGCAAATGAAATTTAATGTGGATAAGTGTAAAGTAATGCACATTGGAAAAAATAACCCCAACTATACCTATAATATGACGGGGGCTAATTTGGCTACAACGAGTCAAGAAAAAGATCTTGGAGTCATTGTGGATAGTTCTCTGAAGATGTCCGTACAGTGTGCGGAGGCGGTCAAAAAAGCAAACAGGATGTTAGGGATCATTAAAAAGGGGATAGAAAATAAGACTGCAAATGTATTATTGCCCTTATATAAATCCATGGTACGCCCACATCTCGAATACTGTGTACAGATGTGGGCTCCTCATCTCAAAAAAGATATTCTAGCACTAGAAAAGGTTCAGAAAAGGGCAACTAAAATGATTAGGGGTTTGGAGAGTGCCTCGTATGAGGAACGATTGAAAAGGCTGGGCCTCTTCAGCTTGGAAAAGAGGAGACTGAGGGGGGACATGATAGAAATATATAAAATTATGACTGATGTGGAAAAAGTGGACAAGGAAAAGTTATTTAAATACTCCCATAATACAAGAACCAGGGGTCACCAAATGAAACTGATAGGTAGCAGGTTCAAAACAAATAAAAGGAAGTTCTTCTTCACACAACGCACAGTCAACTTGTGGAACTCCTTACCTGAGGAGGTTGTGAAGGCTGGGACTATAACAATATTTAAAAGGGAACTGGATAAGTTCATGGTGGCTAAGTCCATAAATGGCTATTAGCCAGAAAGGGGTTAAGAATGGTGTCCCTAGCCTCTGTTTATCAGAGGATGGAGACGGATGGCAGGAGAGTGATCACTTGATCATTGCCTGTTAGGTTCACTCCCTCTGGGGCACCTGGGCACCGGCCACTGTCGGTAGACAGATACTGGGCTAGATGGACCTCTGGTCTGACCCAATACGGCCTTTCTTATGTTCTTATGTACTGCAAGTGCAGAGTGCCTCCTTGGTCTGAGAATAATGATGTCAAAATAGGGTGGCGTTAAAATGAGTGTGGGGGTTAAAAAAAAAAAAAAAAGTCCACGAATGGAAAACAAAACCAAAAACCCTAAACAAATGTGACTTTTAAGAAAATATTTTGGTGACTCCTAAGAAACTTTAAGCACATGAACAAACAGATATAAGGAACAACATCCAATCTACCAAAATAAACAAGAGCAGTGATACTTGGCTGTCACAAATGTGCTGATGGAATTACTAAATACAAAAGAATACATAGAAACCACTGTTCTTGAGCCCGGTTCTGAAACTCTGACTCAGATACATAGCCAACTGACTTTAATAGGATTACTATTCCATGCATGCAAAAAGATGGCAGGATAAGTTCCATAATAGGGAAAGGTAGTAGAAAAAACATTGTTATGTGAGTGCTCCCAATATCCTGGAAGCAGAGTGCAATAATAAATATCAAAATTTATCCATCCTTAAGTTTCGTTTAATTATGAATGACAGCTGTTGAATAATGCACAAATGTTAGCTAATTTTTTGCCAATTAAAGTAATGTGTTTACAAAAACTGAAGAGAAGGAAAGGGAAATATTTATGGTTATATTCAAGTAAAGAAAAAAGACACTGAACAAAACAGAAATAAAAACTACTTTGGAAGCTAAATGACTAATAATTGTCAATATATGTTTCTTCTTGGCTGTATGGGCTTGGTCCAAAGTCCTTTGAAGTCAGTGGAAAGACTCCTCTTGACTTCACAGGGTTTGGATCAGGCTCTTTGTGTATGTAGCCTCAGTCTCCAAAAACAAATTTCACTTCACTTTAAGAATTTGCAGAAGTTCAATGTGATACATAGTACTAAGCACTTCTTTAAATAGAGGACCACATTATGGTATGACAGGTTGCGCAGATGAACATATTTTCTATTCCTTAGGGTCAAGCAGAAGTTGCTACTGACCTGAAAAATTTGTTTAAGGCTGTGCTCCGAGGGCGTTGGAAGACACAGCATGGCAAAGTGTCTTATAAAACGCGGAGTTACTGGATTACGACCACCGCCTGGGGGTGCACAAGCTGATGCAATCGTTACATCCTACAAGGAGAAAAACCAATGCACAATTTGTGTCAAACAGAATACTCAGTAATTTCTTAATCTTGCAAACACTATGGCTTATACATTTAGTCCCCATATCTTTAGCAAGCTACTGGTTAAAGCAATGTTTCCTCCCAATTTTTTTTTTTTTTTTTTTTTGGATTTTTTACTGGTGTTCAAAATAATTCATTTACGAAAGCCCTTCAAACACAATGGCATACTCCAGAATAGACATGGTCAGCGCTGGCCATTTCCTTTTTCCTTCTTTTTCCCTACACTCCCTAATCCCCATATTTTGTCTCACAAGAAAGTCAAATTAACTAAGTAATGGATTCCCCCATCCTAGAACTGTTCTTACTGTGGGCTAAATTTTGAATGTCCCCAAATGGCAACACAGTCATTTGGAAAATACGGAATCCCCTCCCCTCCCCCCATCCTGTACCACAGTCCATGTGAGGCTCATGCAGAAGTTCAGCTCCTACACTCAAGAAAGCACAGGTTTGCTACTGTGTTGCTGTCTCTGGGGAGCAATGGTCTGTGAAAGGGGTGGAGAAGGCTGGGGAGTAGGCAGAGCCACAGCTGCAGCAAAGTGAAGTATGCTGTAGCTTCTTACAGCTTATAATAAATCATGCTTCCCACAAACCCAGGAGGCATTCTGTGGCAGGACATCTCTTAATGCGCCCTCAGGGTAGCATAGTTCCCCACTAACTCAACACGGGGATGAAGGGGTTGTGGCTAAATTTCATAATTTATCCCTATACCAATGTACATCTGCCACATTACTAGAGTTTAAACTTGAAATCCTTTGGGAGCAGCTATACATTGTGAGAAGAAAGGAAATCTCTTTCTGAATGAGATAGCAGGACTTGCCTAGTTTCAGAATTGTTCTGTGCGTGTGATATTTTGCAACACAACTTTCTGCTGCTATCCTATGAACAGTATGTATGGTAGGGTGGTGGGAGTGAGACATCAGAGGGAATTCAGCCAACAATCAAACTGTACCCTTGACTTCAGCCTATATACTTGGTAAAAATGACATAGAAGTCTGGGCTGATTTTTCAAGGGCTGATAGAAGAAAATCTCAGACCTTCATTCCCTGGATTGACAGAAACATGGAAACCTAGAGGGGCAACACATACTTCACACTGTTCTCAAGTTATTGCCTCAAGAAGCAGTGATAACAGGCTTCAGAGGGAAATGTGTCCTACCTGGATAGACATGGTATCAATGTGAAATGGGGCTAAAGGGTAGGCAGTGCAGGGGGGGAGGGGGGAAATGGAAGTGTTCTGGAAGATCACCCATGCATGCCCACAACACAACCACATACACAAAGCTCAAAAGTTTGAAACATGAATACAAAGATGCACTAAAAAAAAAAAAAAAATCTAAGTGATGCTTAGAAGCAATGAAGAGTTAAAGCATATTCACTGACTACAAAGACTTCAATGAACTTTACCAAATTCACAGCATAGTTAGATAATCTAAAAACTGGGGTGACCTGTATTTCCTTCCAGAATAGTTTCTCTCTGTCATAGAATCCTCCAAAATCTTGGTACTGCCGAAGTAGCTCAATAGGTGGCTGAGAACCATAATGATCCAATTTAGGCATGTTTAGATCATCTACGAAAATAACAACTCTTTTGTTTCCTGGTGCTCCTAAGAAATAAAAATATAACGCAGACAAATCAATGCTGGTAATTTTCATTTATGAAATACAAATTACAGGTCCAAAAATAAAGCCTTAGACTATATACAGCGAACCCTAGACTATACCATATACTCATGTCAGTTTAACTACATCACTCACATTCCTGACTCAGACAACAGAGTCCTGTGGCACTTTTAAAGACTAACAGATTTATTTATCGCATGAGCTTTCGTGGGAGAAAATCCCACTTCATCAGACGCTTTGAAGATAGGAAAGTTAAAGCGGCTGACGAAGTGGGATTTTCTCCCA
>ML685839.1:10396599-10452280 GCA_007922175.1 Pelusios castaneus | reverse complement strand
TCCCACTTCGTCAGCCGCTTTAACTTTCCTATCTTCAAAGCGTCTGATGAAGTGGGATTTTCTCCCACGAAAGCTCATGCGATAAATAAATCTGTTAGTCTTTAAAAGTGCCACAGGACTCTGTTGTCTTTCTACAATAGACTAACACGGCGACCCCTTTGGAATTCCTGACTAAGGGCAGCTCTTCATTGACAGTGGCAAATTCACCACTGTCAGAATGATCTTCCGAATCGATTGATTGGCTCTGTGAAGACCTGCTCAGCCGATCAGGAAGCCGATGCTGCAAGACCCATCCCTGCAGAAGGAGTAGCGCTGAGTAGGGAAAGCATTTCCCTCCGACTCAGCACACTGAAGACACTGTGGTAAGTAGATGGTAGACAATTGGAGGGAGATATGCAAGGTATTTTAAGTACTTTTTGTATCTCCCTTTGATTGCTTCGAAATTCGCGCTGCAGTATAGACCAGGGCTTAGTTATACTGACCTGGTGTTGACAGCGCTGTATCACTAGGTTGGCTTTTCTCATCAATATAGCTACTGACTCTTAGGGAGGTGAAGTACCTATGCCAATGGGAGAGAGTTCCCATTGGGTAGGTTAGGTATCATCTTCAGAAATCACTACACAGGCACAGCTACACCAGTGCAGTGCACCCATGCAACTGCACCGCTGCAACACTATAACCATTGACGAGCCCTTAGAATACTAGCTCCATAATGACTCGTGTTACCATTCCACTGTTTTCACAGCATTTTGGAATGAACCTCCTGGCCCAGGAAGATAAACTCAGGCTAGCAGGGCTCACATTACAACTCTTAAGAACAGCAGCCCAAACAGCACTTTGAAGCTGTGGCTTAAGCTGGAGTTTGGACTCTGAAGCCTAGGGAAGAGACTGGGGCTTCATATTCCAAGCTCTGGCCTGACCCACAATGTCAAAGCCCAGCTATCCAGCCATTTTTAGAGCACTAGTGTGAGCCTCATCAGCCCCTGTCTGTCAACAGACCTGGGAGACTTGCTCTAAAATGCCCTAAAGACATCCCCTCAGGGGTAACAGAAATCATTCTCGAAGTGCTTTAGCAGATTCACAGTTAAGGTTACACTGAGTTTCCCACTTAAATTGTTCTGTGAATCCCTAAACTACAGATAAAACAAACAGGGAATCTAGTGGCACTTCTAAAGACTGACAAGTTTGTTTATTGCATGAGCTTCTGTGGGAGAAAATCCATGAAAGCTCATGTGATAAATAAATTTGTTAGTCTTTAAAAGTGTCCCAGGATTCCTTGTTTGTTTTACTAGACTTTTTGTTTGTTTTGCTGATATAGACGGACATGGCTACCCCGTTGGAACTAAACTACAGATAATTATTCATAGAAATTATTCTTTAAATTGGACTGTTTCAAGAAGGAGAGCACTCTCTCATTTTTCAAGGTACTGTCACACTCTTTAGAGCCCTTTTGGTGGAACTGTGCAAGATATTAAATCACTCCTGTCAGAAATATTTCCAGAGACCTTAAGGTCTGGGTTGGTTTTTTTGAGCGGGACGTGGGCGTTGGACGAGTGCTGGGGTGGGAGGGGGAACGGAGGTTTTTTGGCAGGGGGAGGAAGAGGAGGTCCCTAGAATGTAGCATTTTCAAAAATAACAAATTTCAAACAGGGCTTCAGACAAACAAACAAACACAATAAGCCCAACACAAGGTAATTTTGGGGGAAAACTCAAAATACAGCTATTGGGCTTTTTCATCACAACTGGTTAATATTTTGCCCTGAAGGCTGATGAAGCATTGCATCTTCATGGAGGATTTGTTTTCCGTTCCAAGGCTTCATCCCTTATAGCTCCTCACCATATATGTCACTTTGCCATCCATGCCTCACTGACTGTCTTGAACATGAAAAGTTCCCAAATCCCAGGTTGGCGTACCACATCAGCTCCATTAGACTAGGTCTGTAATCTAGTGATCCAAAGGACATGGGCCAGATCGAGAATCTATCTCTGTAGCAGAGCTATATGCTCTGCTTCTAAGATATCATTAGTTGCAAGACTTCCTTAACCCATCTGACAATAATGAACATGATTGGGGGTTGGGAAAGGGAGACAGCTGCTGAAACAGTTGCTTCAGAAATAGAACCTGCAGCTCCACTAAGCAGCCGGCTCATCCATTTGAAAAACCTCTTGCAGCTTGCCAGGGGAAATCTATCAGACTGACAGTCCAACAACCAAGGCTTATCATACCCCAAGGAGGCTGGGGGGGGGAGGGGGAAGAGGATTGAGGAACAGGGCTGGCCGTGGGCTCCTAATTGACTCCCTAGCCTTGACTTCACACTCCCCCAACCTCACTACCTAGCCCTGTTCCAAGGCTTCCTGTGCCCTGCCCAACTCCCTAGCCTCCTTCCATCCCTGACTCCTCTAACTATTCTACACTGAAATCATGTTAATAGTCATGTATTTTATTTACATTTAAGCATTTACAATGTACACATCATAGTCCCCATTCTCACACTCAAACATCACATACTTTTTCATGTTCATGTACAAATAACACAGTGTAGACTTTGGCACTGTCTCTACAGATCTTAATCTATCAAAAATTGGCATTCAGGTCATGCATTTGAGTATAATTACAAGGAAATGGATGTTTGCACTGTGGGTAGTTACATATTAAAATTGAAAGGGGGTTTGCTGTGAGTGGAAAAATCTCTGTGTTTATGGTGAAGTTAGGGGGCTGTAAAAGTATTAACTGAGGTTGGTGCGGAGTCGGATGTTGTTGATTTCTTTTACTTTTTGCAATTGAGTTGCTAGGAAATAAATTTGTGCTTACTTAACTCTAAGATAAGGACTTCTTAGTATAGAAAATGTAAATAGATCAATCAAGAGCCCTCTTGTAAATTATATATAACAACTTTTCATACTACTTAATATTATATCTGTTAACAATAAGATTTTAAAGCTTTTGTACTTCGATACTGCCCTCAAGTGTAAAACTGTATGAACTACATTATTTAATGATAAAACTGAAGCTTCACTTGCATTAAACAGCAAGTTTCCTTTGAATTTAGACCTCAAGATCATTCTTTGAACTAAAATGCCATTCAAAACCACCTACACAACTGCAATTCAGATAAGCTAATAGATAATTAAAAATAATTACCCAAAATATTTTTTCTTTTCTTTTCTAATTTGGACTCAATAATCTCCTGTGTTCTAGCAGATGATGTCTGAGCAGAGAAGTTTAGGTAAACAGGAACATAGCCTGCTTCTTCTTGAATTCGGTTTAGCAATCCTCTTGCAACTACAGACTTTAATTACAAAAAATAAGTAGCAGTAACTTCAATATACACTAAGTTACATATGCACACACACTTTATGGTTCTATTATGCAATCTCCTTAGTAAACTGCACAATCAAACAACAAATAATAAAATGAAATTAATCAGATGAGTAGAACAGTGGGCCAAATGCTACTTCCACTCTGTCTTTCCCCTGCTGATCCTTTGGAGTAAAGGGAGCACTCCCGAAACCTTTCCTTGAGCCATAGGAGTACAGGAGCCACTGCTGTTTCCTGCACTGTTTCTCCTTTGCCTGGCTGTTGCTTAGGAATAATGGAACCAACATACTAGATCGAACCAGGCTCCTTCATCCATCTCGTTCAGTATCCCATGTGATGGTGGCCAGTACTAGCTGCTTCAGAAAAAATATGTGTTGCAGTATTAATGACAAAATAAGACGAAATTTTACCTGCAGGCAAAATAGAGTTTGGCTTTTATTTTTATTAGGATACATAAGAAAGGAAGATGGAAACCTCATGTTTGCTTTTCTAACTGATACTGAACACTGAGCCGAATGCTTCACTGAGCTGTATGCCAATGATGTCCTAGCCTAAACTGGTTGTTAACTTAGAAACTAGAAAGGTGTACAGATAGTTCAAATTATTCCCCCTCCCCCCCCATTGAGCATTAATTTGCATTTGTCAACACTGAATTTCATTTGCCATCATGTCACCCATTCACCAAGCTGGATTATGTCCCACTAAAGTTCCTTAGTGTTCTCTGGTTCTGACTAAGCTAAGTAATTATGCATCATCTGCAAAGTTGGACACTTCACTTTTCACAATGCATTAAACAACACAAGACCTAATATGAAAACCTGGCGCACCTTGATGTTAACCCTTTGCCATGACCAAAATTGTTGATGTATTTCCGCACTTGGTTTCTGTCTCTTAGCAAATTTCTTGACAATATTTTGACTCTGAAACCCTATCTGCTTATTTTCTTTAACAACTTCTTTTGAGGGACTTTGTCAAAACCAGATAAACCATGTCAAATAATTCTCCTTTATCCACTGTTTTTTTGGCACATTCAGATAAGTCTACTAGATCAGTGAGGGTTAATTTTCCTTTGCAAAAACCTGCTGATTAGACACTACCATATTATGATTTTCTAAGTATGTTCTAAGTCTGTTTTAAATTACTGTTTTAAACAATGTACCAGATATACAAGTACTGGAAATCAACAGTTTTCCAACTTTCACCTAAATCAGTGAGATCTGATCAGAGATGGGGGGAGGGAGCTGAGGGATCCAGCTGTAGTGGGGGTGTGGGTCTGGCTGGATGGACAGATAATGTTACCTAAGCAACAAAGTGTGTGACCCTCTGGTGTTAAATCAAGTGACCCATTTGTTTTACAGCTATCCAAAAGGATTCTTACCTTGCCAACCCCAGTAATTCCTGTGAGCAATACAGAGTGTCTCACAGCTAACAATTTTTCCATCAGGTAGCCATAACGCACAGTGTCTGTGGTTGGCACAAGCATTTCAAAAAATGGCACTTGGCTGCTGTACTTGAACGTAGGCATAATCCTCTCCCAGGGATCCAGTCGTCTACTATCAAAATCCATGTAAACACTCCACAAATCTCCAGAAGCTGGAAGCTAGAAGGACAAAATAATCCTGAACAGAATATAACATATAGTTCAAATGCCTTTACATCTCTGCATTCCCTAGTCATACATAGTACAAGTAACTGAATTTTCATCTTTTCCATGCTGTTCTCCATTTGGCTATTGTCCAAGCTGAATACAAAATCTTTTATTTAAATATTTTGGTGGTTCTTTATAATAAATAGCACGTAGGCACCAGGCCCATTTGGCTCCATACAAAACCGGCACCAAACTAAAGAATATGTGATTGAGCAAACGGCTCTGAGTGCTAAAGGCAGCCTTGCCTGCTGGACTGCTGCCACTGAACATTGGCCCACCTTTGTAAATAAGGTGGTGCAGAGACGCCAACAAACCACCCAGGCTCTGAGCCCCTTTCTTCAGAAAAACAAAGTCCATGAGCTGCCATCAACTGGAAGAACTCCTCTTCTGTTGCATCTGAGAAGGTTTCCTTACAGATGAAGCACCATCTGATTGGCCTGCTTCCCCAGCTCCACCATTTAGGGATAGTGCTGAAACACAGGCCAAAAGCAGGTCCACTGGACCCATTCCAGGAAAAATCCTGCATGTTTGTTTTCAAATCTTCCCCAGTAACAGAATGAGAAGGGGCCTGCTCACCAATGACCCCAAACTGGCTTCAAAAGCGTTTGGAAAGGGATTGCTTGGGGCATGACCAAACCTTGAAGCCCTTGTGGAGAAGTCTATGGACATGTCAACGTAGCAACATTCAGAATAAAACTTAAGGTGAATCAAGTAAAGCTGTGAACTCAATGCACGCATGGTAAAGAACATTAACACCACTCCACAGTTGCCCTTGTTCATAAGCAAAATGGCCTTAGGAGAATTAAGTTACGGTGAATTAAACCGCGTTACTCCGGAATGAGAGAGACTCCACATGGGGGTTAACACACTTTGATTTGTCCCTTTAGTTAATTTGCCTTAACTTTCCTGAATGTCCCCATGTCTACAAGCCCTGAAGTGTTTCCTGTATAACCTGAAGGAGACAGGTATGACTCCAATTGTCTTGAGCTAGGAGAGAGATAGGGATCCCGAGAAATACACTATATCACATGGATGTCACCACCTCTAAGGTGGAAGGTGGCAGCTGTCTAACAAAACAGGAGCAAGAAAGATGAAGCTGAAGGAGGAAGTTAGGACATGGTGAGTAACAGTCCTGGTACCTGATTATTCATTGCCATGCACCTTGAACTACATTCACAAAAGAACTTAGACACCTAATTGCCACTTTAGACACCCAAATCCCAGAATCAGGGCCCAGGGCGATTCACAAAGCCTCCGCCCAGCTCCCCCTGAATACTCTAAATTTCTGCCATAGAAGTTCCCTAGGCATCTATGTTACTGTTTCTGAGCGCATGCACTGCATCCTCATGCCAGGTATCCAGACACCTAATTCCCCAGACCAAGAAACAGGGGAAGGTAAGTGTACCTCTGCCCAACTTGCCCACATGGCCCACTCTGTTAAATTTGCTCAGATCTCACCTAATGGATTGGGCCACTATAGGGGAGCATAAGCAGGAGGGGTGGGAGTGGGAAGAGGACTATCTTTAACCTTTAGCCCAATGTTTGGTGTATTCACCTGCGATGTGGGAGATCCCCATTCTGCCTGAGGTGAGAAGGAATTTGAACACAGCTCTGCCAACTCTCAGGTGAGTGCCCTATCCACTGACTTCTGGGAAATTCTGAGTGAGGGTTATCTCAGTCTCTCCTGTTGACGCTGTTCCACTATGGAAAAATAATGAAATAGTCCTCCAGTTTCTTGCAAAAACCACACAGTCACCAACGCCAAGGAAGAGTTTGCCCACAAGAATCCCAAACAAAGGAAAGCAGCTCCCTGCAGCATGGGCATAGGCACCTATCTCTGAGAAAGGGCTGAGACTTGACACACACCCCTCAGTCTGTCCTCTCTCATTGGCTGGCTTAGGCAAGGAAGTGCCTACCTTGCTGGCTTTTATCAATCCCATTGTAAGGTGCCTCTCTCTTCCCATTCATTGTCTAGGGAGCATAGGCTCCAAACTTAGGCTTTGTCCCAGGGATTTTCTAGGCACCTAAAATTAGGCGTGGTGACACCCAGTGTCACCAAATCTATGTTTCTTTGTCAATCAATCACCATAAGTCATGATTTACACCTATATAGATGTGAGCGCAAAGCAGATGTAAAATATTGCCATTCTAATTTGGTAGCACTTGGTACCCATTTTGCATAAGTGTAAATGATTACACAAAGTACAAGGCAATGAAGAGTCAGGCCCTTAGTGTACAGAAAAGTACCGCAGCATCTTTAATGACCACAAATGGTTAGGACTCTGGTTTAAAGAACCCTCCTTGTTACGTCTGCTTGTTACATTATCACCCTGCCCTCCTATATCCAGAAACTACTGTAAACATACTGAGTCAATTTGTTTCTTTACCTTGGCTTGAGGATTGTCTTCAAACTGCTGTCTCACAAATGTATCAAAAACATCCCAATAGTTTTCAGTTAAATTTCCACCCAGTGACCATAAATAGCAGAAAACAAAAGTCTGGCAGACGATGGTGTTTAATTTCGTTTGTTCCTGTAAAGAAGAAAGGCTATTAAATATATATTTTATTCATTACTTTTTATGAGTATGTATATATAAAATGTATACTTTGCACATGACTTTTTGGTATATCAATGTCTTGAAAAAAGTCGAGCTGTCATGAAAGCTGAATTAGTTTTCAATAACAATATTCATGGAAAGTAAGCTACGCAAGTTCTCAGTCCAAAGGCCAATGAGGTTTAAAATGAAAAATGATCAACTTCTGAGCCCTCCTGGTCATTCTCAGCAGCACACATCACAAGCCTATAAACTGATCTGTTCAATGAGGTACTGGCAGTTTCTCAGTGGCCTTTTGGTTACAACTGGGGATGATGAAGGACAACATACAGATGTGGAGGGAAGTTTGAAGAGCTGTAAGAGGTCACCATTGACTCTTTTTACTTCATTCTCTTGCCACATCTGCTGCCTGAAGAAGGCTGAAAAGCAGCATCTTGAGAGTATAGTAAGCAAAATTAGTACTATATTGTATCCTCCAATATAACCCAGGATGGGAACAGATAGCCCTGTAAAGTTCATCATGCAGTGTTCCCAGTGAATGCTTCCCTCAGGGGGAGAGGAATTTGAGTGATTGTATAGGTGGCAGGGGACCCAGCTGACTAACTACGGATCCCAGGACAATGGAAGCTCCAAGTTCTCAGACGGGTTGCTTTTCAATAGCACATCAACAGTCCTTTCCCGTCTGGCAGCATGGGTAACTAAGACACCACATTAGGCCTGTGCTGTAATCCCACATGATGTAGAAGGTTGAGCATAAAGTGAGAGTTAATGCTTCTAATACCTGTAAACTCCACTAGTATTTCTGCTGACATCCAACAGGAACATGCTATAGAAAGCAGCTGCTCCTAAACCCCCAGACATTACGAACTGCAGAAATTAATAGGGTTGGCTTCAAGCAAAAAGGGAGATCATGTTGTGCTGTTTCTGCTCCCTCCTGTTGCTGGTTTTGGGGCTTTTCTATGCAATCTTACTTTTATTTGCTCCTCTCCACCCTGACCGTAGAGAACATGGGGCCTAGCAGGGACTGCAAAGCCATTCTCCCAGTTAGAGCACTTGTCCTGAGGAGTGAAGCAAACAAAGAATCTTATGCTTACTAAAAGCATTCCAGGAACTTCATGTGGCTGCCATATGGATTTTTAAACAGTGTAATGTGACGGTTGAGTGGTATATAAGATGCCATTGCTCTAGAAGGATGAGACTTCATACAGGGCTCTGAAATAAAAGCCAGTTATCTGCCTTTTTATAACTGTTCAAATTCAAGATGTGCTGCACCTATCCATTCCACTGCAGGTCTATGCATAGCTCATGCATAGTTGTCTGAGATTTTTCCCTTAGTAGTAGCTATTATGGTAGCGTTAGCACCCTCTGGTGTCTTGCTCTCTCAGGCTGAAATTGTATTGACACAACAGGGCCTGCGGGTTTGTGATCCTAAACTGTAGGCTCCCTTTGGAATAAAGCTTTCTGCCAAACAGGTCTAACTTTTCTGCTTCTTTTCCTTTAGGGGTGGAGACCTAGTGTCCCTGTCTCTCTTTTTTGTTAGCAGCAGCAACTACTGGGAGGCCTGGAGGAGGGTAACTACAGAAGTGCTCAAATCCCTGTGAAGAGACATGGTATCTTCTCTCCACCCTTTTAGCAGTAGGAGACAAGGAAGATGGGATTTGCCACAAAACCTTGAAAGGGTCCAGGATAGTTTCATTAATAGGGAGAGTTACCCCGTTGGTCCTGCAGAGGCTAAAATGTCCATGATCCGGTGTGACTTTTCCTGCACTTCTCCTGGCTGCATATCCATAGTGGCAGTCACCCTCCCCTGTACAAGCCCTGAACAAGTCCTGGGGCCGGTTCTGTTTAACATCTTCATTAACCATCTGGATGATGGGCTACATTGCATGCTCAGTAAGTTCGCGGATGACACCAAGATGGGGGGAATGGTAGACATGCTGGAGGGCAGGGATAGGATTCAGGGAGACATAGACAAATTGGAGCATTGGGCTAAAAGAAATCTCATGAGGTTCAACAAGGACAAGTGCAAAGTCCTGCACTTAGGACGGAAAAATCCCATCTACTGATAAAGGCTGGGGACTGACTGGCTAAGTAGCAGTGCTGTAGAAGAGGACCTGGGGGTTATGGTGGACAGGAAGCTGGATATGAGTCAACTGTGCACTCTTGTTGCCAAAAAGGCCAATGGCATATTGGGCTGCATCAGTAAGAGTGTTGCCAGCAGACTGAGGGACGTGATAATTCCCCTCTATTCAGCACTGGTGAGGCCACATCTGGAATACCGGGTCCAGTTTTGGGCTCCCCACTACAGAAAGGATCTGGACAAATTAGAAAGAGTCCAGCGGAGGGCAACAAAAATTATTAGGGGGCAGGAGCTCATGACTTACGAAGAGAGACTGACAGAACTAGGCTTACTTAGTCTGCAGAAGAGAAGACTGAGGGGGGTTTTGATAGCAACCTTCAACTACTTGAAGGGGTGCTCCAAGGAGGAGGGAGCTAGGCTGTTCTCGGTAGTAACAGAGGACAGAACATGGAGCAATGGTTTCAAGTTGCAGCTGGAGAGGTCAAGGTTGGATATTAGGAAAATCTTTCTCACTAGGAGGGCGGTGAAGCATTGGAATGGGTTACCTAGGGAGGTGGTGGAATCTCCATCTCTGGAAACATTTAAGGCCCAGGTAGACAAAACCCTACCTGGGATGATTTAGTGGTAGCGCTCCTGCTTTTAGCAGGGAGTTGGACTAGATGACCTCATCAGGTCCCTTCCAACCCTAAGAATCTATGATTCTATGAAGTCATCAGGAGGGGAAGAAGTAGATTTAAATCACTACTACCCCAACAGGTGATGACGAAGTAGAAGCTAAGGATTGTTGAGGCAGTCCCTTTCCACAGGAGAGCCCTGAACACACACTTCTCCTTGCATAGAAACAGGGGACAGAAGAAAATGACCTTGCTACAGATGCCTCTGGTGCCTAGCCAATGAAGAAGGGTGGGGAAGAAGTGTAGAGGCTCTAGAATGTGTGATCTGAGGGGTCCAAAAGGGCCATTGATATAGAGGTGGAACTCAACTATGTGCAGGCCATTGGTTCCCAGAATGCTGAGGCTGTGGCTAGTACCACAGTGTCAGGCACCCGCCTGGGGCTGCAGGACATGCTCAGGTCAAGACACATAGGATCCACCTCCAAGTCTGATGAGGCGTCCACTTCCTCACACCATGATGGAACTGACCTGACGGTACCTGATAGTGTGGTTTTGATTCTGGAGATAAGGATACAAGCAAGATCATCACTAGCTTCTCTCTAGATGGAACCATGCAATGCAGTCAGAACTTTGATTGCAGAGTAGACTTTAAGAGGTTCTATTCATATAATATTCATTTCCTGATTTTCTGATAGTTTTCATCCCGCTTATATAATAACTTAGAAATGTCTGATACTATGTTCTTAAATGTCTACAACTCACAAACACTGTCATTTTTCACCTCTATAACCACTACTACCAACAGCAATAAATGTATTTCTAAATGCAAATTCCAGTTACTCAAGTTGAAACTACTTTTCAACATGTTCGCTTCTAGAACATCTCCCTGAACAGAAAGGTTCCAGTGTTCTTCCAAACAAAGAAACTGTACATTCTGAATATCAATAAGTTCAGATCATAATAGGTTTCATGACTTGAAAATAAACAACATATACTATAAAACAAAGTTATTTAACATAAAATGTGATTATTCCACTTTTTAATTTTATATCAGAATTGTAAGCATTTCCTACATATCTTCAGTGTATTATAATGGAAGATGTGAAATATTTATACAGTACCATTTTAAGATCTGGGCCTCCTTTTCCAAACAGTAAAGACTCCAGTAAACAACAAAGTGTAGTAACTTTACTAATGTCCACTTGAGGAATCGCTTGTGAGCACTTTTTATTGACAAACTTTAGACCATCTTCAACGTAACGACAAAACAGATCAAACAAATGTTGTTTTGTTTCCTCATTTAACTAAAATGAAAAAACATTTTTTTTAAATACTTTAAACAAAGCACACACCATATCAAGCTGTACAGAACCCTTGACATCCAGTATATACTGATACATTTTGTGCGTATGCACACAAACACATTTTTATATATTATAAATGTAGAAATGAAGGATTATCCTGAAAGGCCAGTTTGTGCAATCCTGACTCATGTGAGTAAATCTTTATTCACATAATTTATTCCACTAAATACAAATAATAATCTGGAATATTTTATGTAGTGGGAAAAACACATAAATGCAAGTTGTGCATATTTCAATATATTTTGTACAGTCTACTTTAATACAGTTCATTATAATTAATGACTTATGAAATGTTAATATTAATAAATATTATTTTAATTGATTAAAATAAATAAGTACAACTTAAAATCCTTTAATATTTATTAAATATTAAATACTTGTTGCTAACAAGTTCTCCCAGAGGGAGATTTGAAAGCATTACATCAATACATAAAACTAATTTTTCTGACACCTACTTTTGCAAGACCAGCCATCCAAGTCTGGACATATGGGATCCACTTCAGTTCATCGGGGTCAATGTAGACCATTCCACATCGGCTAACTGTTGCAGGTGAGGCAACCCTCAGATCTTGTACCTAAAGAGCATGGATATTTCATGTAAATCATAATACCATATACTTCAAGAGCACAGAACAGAGAAGGTATATTTCCAATTCCCTTCATCCCGATTCAACTTGTGGGTAGGCATTATGATCCACCATTTTATTCTGTGGTCATTTTTATTCCCCATTAGCTTCTGGATCTCTGCTCTCCTCCTGCAGTTTCCTGCTTCCAATCTGAAGACAAAAACACATGTCCGGTGTAAGAGGTTCTCTTTCTTTGGCATGCCGAGTCACTGCTACTCTCCACAGTTAGTAAATTATGGTCATAATTACACATGGAAAAGATTTCCAAACTGGTTATACCAAGAAACATATTAGTTAAGCACCAATAAATAGGTTTGTTAGGGAAGTGATTTGGACATTATAGAAAAACTGCATTGACAATTTTAATATAGCAACTAAATCATGAGTACACTCATAATTGCATTTCAATTTATTCTTTACACAAGAGAGAGCTTTTCTGCAACAGTTAGAAACATGAACATCTCATAAATTCTTAGCCACTGGGGAGAGAAAGCTAATGCACAATTTCTTGAATACTTTCAGGTCACTCTTGGCTTGGAGCAGTCACTGTTTCCAGAGCCTCAGCTGATCTTAAATCTATTTAATCATAGCTATAAGAACTCTTGAACACTTTGATTCTCAGCCCCCAACACAAAAGCTATCACTTATAATATGTAGTATTTTCCCAATTACATTAACCAGATCACCATGTCAGTGATCATATTCAGCAACCAAAATTCATACATTTTCACCAGTAATAAAGCTTTTCCATTTTGACTAACTTTGATCAAATATTTTCATAGATGTTTCAATTGCTGCAGCAGCATAAGTGTCATCAAATTAAATAGTGACTACAATAGTGTTAGAATAGGGATGAATCTGGCCTAAAACGTTTAGACTGGCTAACTGGTACCTAAATGGGATGTGAGAATAGAGGGTTTAAACATAAAGGAGGAAAAATAATTGCTTAGAATGGGACAATGAGGTTAATCACGTAATTATGTGAAGCTGAATCCTGACAGGATATCAGAAGAAAATTCCAAACAGTGAAATCTGCTAGAAATCTTTCTACCTCTCTTTTTATGATCTATGAATGATATCTCAGAAAGGCAACTCAGTTTCTGGGTAAAAATAAGATTGTGTGAGCAAATGATCAGGAGTGATACAATACAATAACAAGAGTTACTCAGATCTCATCTTAGCTTCTAAGAAACTACTTGATGGCAAAGACTCCTTGGCTTTGACCCTGAATTACTAACATGTGAAGGGGAAGTATTCTGGAGAAATCCCATCCTCATGCTTCAGAGAGGGGAAAAAAATTGGAGACAGGCCAGGATAACAACAACAAATAAACAGATACGATACATTCAGCTGCAGGTCATATAGCTGATGTATATAAAAATGTAGTCCCTAATTTAAGTAAAGCAAACCCGCAATATAATAATGAATATTAAAATCCAAAAATTACAGTACCTCAAACACCATATGGATGGAGGGTGTGAGTTTGATTCTTTCACTGTTTGCCAAGCAAAGCATCTTGTTGTCATCCAAAACAGTATTCAAGTTTTCAATCCATAGTGCATCTACTGGCCCATCACTGATGATCCACTTGTGATCTTCAGAGGTATCATTTACAGCTGCTCGAACACTAAGCCCCATCAAGCCATCTTTCCATTCCAGAGTTAAATTATTAACTTCACCATACAATTCACCCATTGTAATTGATTTGGGATTCAGGATGTATGTTTTGACAGGCTGGTAAAAAGGATTTGCCTCACCAGCCTCATGTAAATCTCCTAAAGACTGTGCCAGAATTTGATAAACTGTAGTTTTTCCACCTCCTGTTGGCCCAACAAGCATAACACCATGCCTTACTAACATGGTTTCATAGAGCTGTATGACTTTATGAACCATGGTTGTTTCAGGCTGCAATCCTTTAGAAAGCATGACATCTATAATTGTTGATTGTAGTATCCCATAGTCATGTTCGGGGATTATAACTCCCGGGAAAAGATCAGAAATAATCCCACTGTCAGAGACAAAAAGAAAATAAAATTCATTGTTTATTTTTGTTAATTACATTCAACTAATTAAAAATTACACGGATTATATGTTTAGACAAATCCATTTTTATACTGAAGAACGCCATATCCATTCTAGTTTGCTGCAGTTTTCACTTCGACAGCTGTTGTCTATAACTGTCACCTTGATGTGCTAAAATGACTGCCCCAGGGCCTAACCCAACATTTTAAAATGTGGGTGCCTACTGTTAAAAACTTAAAGCATGTATTTAAGTACCTGAACTAGGGCCTAATTTTCAGAGGTGCTGAGAAACTGCAGTTCCCACTGGTGTTAATGGAAGCTACAAGTACTCGGTACTTGTAAAAAATACTCAGTATTTGTAAAAAATAGGCTTCTCTTAGGCAAAGCATTTTGACACATGCTTAAATGCTTTCCTGAATTAGGGCCTTTATTGAGGTGCCAAAATATGGATAGGTTCCTGACTTTAGATACCCAGGTTTGAAAATTTTGACTCATTTTAAATGTTTACATTTATGACATTAGGTTTGGGTTTTTTTGTATCATGTGTTGCTTTTATTTTATTTACCAATATGATAACATTACTTAAATAAATGGAATTAATAGTTCCTCATGGATGCTGTAAAACCCACTGATGCTCTGAGATGAAAAAGTATGATCCTTGCTGATCTCTTTTAACAGTCTTATCTTTCCTGCCAATTTGAAGTGACACTGGAAAGACAAGACATTCATCTGAGCTTTGCCTAGCAGAACTACAGGGTACAGCTGTCTGAGGGGAGCAGGCCACGACCGAGACAGTACATTTGCTGTTGAGTGTACCCTATGGTGAACTGAACAGATTTTTTCATATCTTCTGGGATAATGTACTTAATTGTCCAAATAACAGTGGTTAAAGTATAATTTGACGGGCCCCGGAACCCTCCTAATCCCCGGGCCCCCTACCCATATTGTCTGGGCCCCCTTCATGCAAGCCCCAGCCCAGATAGGCATTTCCAACCACTTCTCAGTACCATATGCATCGGTTATCGTTCCACAAACATATTTATAATTTTATATGGTGTTTATGTCTATAGCAATTATTGTCACAAACTAGTAAACACTGCATAACACAATAAGTATTGTGATCTTTATATTCCCAATATACACATTTCACTTCATTAAACGCAATGCCAAACTTGGAACACAAAAATTTTAGGTCACTTTCACAAAATTTCAGTGACAGCTCTGTAGTGGAACGGGACGGGTCAAGTGCTTCAACAGCACTGGTTAGACATTTTCTGAGTTTGGCAACAATCTAGCATTCACACAGACCACTAAGGCCTGGTAACACTGACATTTAGAAATTTCAATTTGCTTGCCAGCAATCACAGACATGTTTACACATACACCTTTAAAGCAACCTGCAGCAATTGCCTCGCAAGCCTCTCGGTAGAACTCTGAATCACACTCTCTGCGAGCTATAAACACCTTACTGCCTAACATGACAGAGGCTCCATCTACACCTAAACCAATCCAATTACCCTTGAAAAATTCCTCCATGAACCCATGTGGTGTCAAACACTGCAGCAAAGCTAATACTATGCCATCAGCACCATCATCATTGCTGCCTAATGCAACCAGATCAAGAGAAAATGTAACAGGACCAATTTTTGCATCAAAAGTTATGTGCAAGTAAATTACAAGACAAGAAATTTTACTTAAACTTTTACTCATCATTAAAACAGAAATTTGATATTGCTAAGAAATGACACTAAAACACAAACTATGTTTCATCTCCACAGATATACGGTCTATTATGTCAGCACAAACAACATTGCTATGCAAAACATGACCCATATCAACACCATTTAACTGCTGTAAAGTAATAGGGTCTGGATGGTGAGTGACCACCACCCAAATAAAAGATGTAAAATGCATGCTAACTTAACACTATTTAGGACAAGGGTCTCAAATTCAAATCTCCACGAGGGCTAAATGAGGACTAGGATATGGCCTGAGGGCCACGTCACTGAAACCTTTTCAAACAAGGAATTATTAGAACTAGAGACAGCACTGCTGGATAGCCTTAGGACATCTTTCTAGGGGCCTGAACAAAACACACATTTACTTTTAGAATTGCTTCCATTCAAGATCCAAAGGGGTAGCTATGTTAGTCTAGGTCAGCCAAACAAACAAGGAGTCCTGTGGCACTTTAAAAGACTAACAAATTTACAAATTAATTTGTTAGTCTTTAGATGTGCCACAAGACTCCTTGGTGTCCCCTCCCATTCTAGATAGTGGTATCATTAGAAAGATAGAGAGAAAGCAAATAAACACACTTAAAATTTTGCATTATAAATCAGTAGTTCCCATCCTTTTTGGTTGAGGACAACACAGATTTTAAACCCTGAAGGGCCAGCAGTTTTAGTTAAAATTTAATTAAAATTGATTAATTGAATTAAAATGTAATGTAATTAAAATTAATTAGTTTAAATTTTCATTAATTAAAATTGAATTAATTTTAATTGAAAATTTAGAAAGGTTTTTGATTAAAATTAATTTTTTAAACGTTTTTTTTTTAAATAAAAGAAATAGAAAGAAAGGGCTGCATGCATCCCCAGGACCGGAGGGGAGGCCAGCAGCTACAGCCCGGCTCCCAGCTGCCGGACCAGGCAGGCTCGGCTGGGGTGGGTCCCCCAGCATGGAGGCCCCTTGGAACTCTCCCCATGCCCCCTTAGAGCCCCTGAAGCCGAGTCCTGTCCCGGCCCAGGAACCCCCCGGCCGTCCCGTTCCCTGCCTGGCCCTCTCATTCCCGCCGGCTCCCTGCCCCGCCAGCTCCATGGTCCCCATCCAGCCCCGCCGTTCCCCCCGGCTCCCGGTTTGGCCCTGCTGTTCCCCACCTGCTCCCTGTCTGGCCCCGCCATTCCCCATGTCCGGCCCCGCCATTCCCCCCGGCTCCCTGCCCGACCCAGCTGTTCCCCCCGGCTCCCTGCCTGGCCCCGTTGTTCACCATGCCCAGCCCGGCCATTCGCCCTGGCTCCCGACCCGGACCCGCCGTTCCCCACCTGCTCCCTGTCCGGCCCCGCAGGCTCCCTGGCTCTCCCGTTCCCCGGACTACCCCCCCTTACCTGGCCGGAGCTGCAGGGGCGTTCAGTTGCTGCTTGGCCAGGCCTCTCCCGCCCTGAGCACGCTCTGTCTGAGCATGCTCAGGGTGGGAGATTTGAAACTCCCCAGCCTGGCCTGGCCTGGCCGCTGTTCCCAGCTGACCAGCCAGCTGCAGAGCAGGGCGGAACGTGCGCTCCACCAGAGTTTTCTCTTCTACTGGGCCCCAGAAGGCTGGCCCAGCAAATTTGGGGGCCCCAGAACGCCGTTCCGGAGCGTTCCAGCATACATTAACCCCTGCCAAATAGGGTAATATGTGACATCCCAGTTCATGCAGTTACAATGCTACTAGAACTAATACACAGTTTATAAACAGATGTACTGATGACATTAGCTTAAAAAAGCAAGACTTTCAACTGGTGATAAAGTCCCCTTCCCATATACATGTCCATGAGGTCCAGAATTCATCTTTTGATTACTAAATTATAATGTTCTAGGCAATGGACTTGATACTAAGTTGCCTCACTCCATATTTGCGACTTCTTGCAGATGTCCATCAGCTGGGTAAATTGGCCGAATCTATTTGATTACTTTTTTACTTTCTATTAACCGACTGCAAAACTCTTTTTATTAAAGTAGGCTGATTTGGAAGATCCTTCTCTAGACTTATGGATGGCCAGGGCTTTTTCTGTGATAGTACTCAGGGGTACTGAGTACTGGCACCTTTTTTCAGAGCAATGCGGCCCTGGCTCCTGCCACCGCCACTGGCTGGCCCAGTTCCTTGGCAGAGTACCAGCTCCTTCCTTCCTTCCCTTTTTTTTTTTTAAATGCACTGTGGATGGTCATGCCTGTAAGATACAGATCACTGATATTATTAACCCAAGGAGGAACATGAAGTAGCCTTGCACAAAATCTGCGGTCAGATCACTGAATTTCTGCCTTAAGAAACACAGGACCAGTATGCCATTGGGCAACATTTTTCTGATATCACTAGGGCCTTCTGTATATGAAGCCCTAGGTTTACCAAAGTAGGTACCGAGAAAATGAGAGACCACAATTAGTTTGGTTAAACTGACTTGTCCCACATGATTTTGGAAGAACATGGCAGCTTGAGGAACAGAACCCTTCACCTTAGGCTTTAACCACATTCCTGCAGCTCCTTGCTTCAGTCACTTCATAATTTCCAATTTCTGAAATGAAGGAGGCAGGAGTCCTCCAGACAACGGTCCCATTCTCTGTACACACCTGGTTCATTCACTAAACATTATACATCCTGCATACACAATGAGTCATGCAGGGATTGTGTGGATAAAATATATGCGATTGTATTAAAGGTCAGAATTAAGACTACATGAGCAAACTTAATTCAGATGACATTTCCTATTTGTGAGTGTTTGACCTCGCAATCATAATAAATTTATTTTAACATAGTTGTAATTAACTTCCTACAATTTATTTTTTAAAGAAAAAAATTCTATCCTGTGCAACTGTGTTGACACCCACCTAAGTCATCAGAAGGATTTCAAAACACAGCATTCAGGTTTATAACACTGACCTTGACTGCTTGAGCTAAAAGGAAAATCTCCAGGCACTCTGCACTGAGTCAAACCGGCCTGGCTCAGTTGGAGGTAGCACTGAGACCTCCATAAGTAAAATGTTCAGCCTGTCCTCCTGGTCCTGATACATGCCAGGCTTAAAGTCTCTGCCAATCTGGCAGCAGTCTCTCACATTAGCTTCTCTCAAGCACTTCAGGCAGCTTGAGTCTGGGTCATTTAGCTTGAGTGCATTACAGAAGGCACAACGCTTGAAGCCCAGTGACCAAGGCATGCTTTGGCACCAGACAAAAACTCTGCTAATGCAGTGAGTTAAAAACTTACACTAAAGCTGACTATCTACAGCTAAGTATGTACAAATATACAAAAGAGAAGACCACTGAGAGAGAGCGCGTGGGAAAACAAGCAGTTCCAGTGACCATCACGGGCGGTAAGAAGGAACTGTGGGGATACAGTCAGCTGGGTGTTTCACACCAGTGCTATCAGAGTGCAGCACCAGAGTGTGCTCAAACCATCCTGTGACAGGCTGCTGGCCAGATCTGGCCTGATGTGCTGCTGTAACCCCCAAACTACACTCCTGAACCCCAATTCACCCCACTTAGCCAGGTGACCACTCACTCCTGAGTCAGTCACCTCAGCCTTCTGCGTGTGATCTATCCCAGCCAGCGTAGGTGCACCCACTAAGCACCTATGGGGCAGCCCCCAACCAAGCACCTCGAGCCCCAGTTACCACACTGGGAGCCACTGTCTTACAGTGATTGGGACCCACTCCTAATCACCTGGTCTCAAGTCTGTCCATTTAACAAAGAAATGGATCATGCCCAGCCTTCCACATTCACACCCTCTGAAGTCCACACAGCTTTAGATAAAACAAATATTAGTTTATTGATCAGAGTACAATTTCAAGACAGAATATAGAAAATCAATGCAGAATCGTAATATAAATGAGTGAGGAGTGATCACTATCAAATAAAAGGTATAAATCACATACTAATCTAATATCTCTACCTAAACTGATCTCATAGTCCAAGATGATGTGCAAGGTGTTCGGCTGTTCAGTGTTTTACAGCCATTCTCTGCCTATTACAAGGCAGAGCCCAGATCTTGCTTGAAGTTGGAGAAAGTTGCAGGATGGAGTCTCCCAGGCAAAAGCCTGCAGCTTCTGTCTCCAAATGGTCTGTGTCTTTGTTTTTTAAACTCCTGACAGTCCCTCCCCCTCTGTGCTGCTGTGTGATTTTCTTTACTTCTATCTGAGCCAGGGAGGGCATGTGCATGCCCTTTGTCATGTAATTCTCCAGACTCTGTGCTAGAGATAATCATGAGAATCTGTGCTATATAACGTAACATACTTCACCTGGGCACACATACATGATGCTGCAGGAGATATATCATAACTATATGGTGGAGCATTCAAAAGTGAACCTTGCAGGGCGTAACTGGCATCAAAGCATACAATCAATGTGTACAAGTGAACAGAAAAATCATATAGATTATAACCCACGGGAGCAGAGATGTGCATCCTGTGACACCCCCAATTGGTACCACTGAAGGAAAAATTTCCAGCGCTTAGGCCAGGCATATACTTAGACGGGAGTGCACATGTGAAATCACTCAAAGAAGAACAGCTAAACCATTTTTACTTAAACTTCACAAAATAACTAAAGCTTCAGCAGAAACCAACCTTAGGAAATTTCAGTTCAAACTATTATTGTTTCCCAAAGTAATAAGCAATTGAAAACAAGGGGTTATAATGGGAAGTGTTAGACAATCACTATATAACAGTGTCTTAACCTAAAATATAAATTAAACTATACTTAGAAAGTTAGGTCATCTATTTGATTATGGCAATGTAAGTGTTATACAAGACGAAAAAACAAACAAATATTAGAGAAAATTACCTGAACAGAAGAGCATCGTCGGCAAGGAATTTCGGTAGGTTAGAATCTCGTAAAGCCCTTATTAATACCACGTCCTCATTCAGGTCCGGGTTCTCTCTTTTTAGTGACCTGAATTTTAATAAAAAGCAAACAAGAAACAATTTTACTCAATCTATTTTATTTATGGGCACTGTAGGTGAACTGCTGTAAGTAACTTTTCATAAAATGACAACCCAAGAAGTACATTTCACTTACAATGTCCAGATACAATTCTGTGTTAACTCAACAATCCATTTATTATATGTGAACTCCAACTTTTGACAGTCACTACATTTCTAGTATTTATTCCTCAGAATTCAATAATACTGTAGTCTAGAAACAACATTAGTCAACCACATTACCAATGGAAATAAGTGCATCAAGACAGACTACCAGAAGATCCATAAAAGCTGGTTACTTACTTTAAGAGAGTAACAAGATTTGTTTTTGAACTGGGACTTTGGTTTGTTTGTTTGTTTGGTTTTTTTTAATAACTACGTGTGTCTTCCTTTAAGAATGCAGAAAAAAGTGTAGCACTGTTGAAATTCTGAGGGTTAATAAGATACCTTCAGAAATTTCTGATAGCCAGAATATATGCAGTAATATCAGTTATGTGCACACACTCTATTTTATGTTCCCAGGTGGCATTGTCCCTTAACCTAGTAATTTTTCTATTTTTATTTATTACACTAATGTGTTGTGAGGCTGACAGATCAGGTGTTAGCTTAGGCCAATTCATTTGTACATTAATATATATCAAAGGGATTGTTAAATGAATAAGAATGTAATTTGATGTTTAAACTTCATGAAAACTAACGGGATGTTATTTGCATTGTTTTCACTTATTTCTATTCTGTTATAATGTAGCAGCAAACATTTACATTGTATATATCCCTGTAACTAAATAATCAAAGAAGAAAGACTACAGAATGCAAATGAAGAACTCTAACAAAAATGAGCAAATTTCAAAGCAAGTGGTCACTGTGTGTGACGATCAGAGGTCACAGATTCAAAATGCATTCCTCATTCTCTGTCATCAAAGGAAAAGCCTACAAGGATAGTGACCGTCCACTTGTTTTCTGTGAGAAGCTGTAAGTGTGGGTTCAGGGAAAGATCCTTCATCTAAGACTTTTTGGACTCTTGCAGGGAAGCATACCAGATGCAAAGCAGAGATCCCTAGAGACAATCTGGGTACCCTGAAAAAATCTTTGGGCAATTGGCAGTTTACTACATCATTTCCATCATTTAGAATTACAAATTGTGGCTCACCTGTTAATATATTTTACCTGCTTTTACCTCTGAATAACTCTTATTTCCTTTGTTAGGTAATAAACCTTTAGTTGGTATACTACAGAATTGGCTACCAGTGTTGTCTTTGGTGTAAGATCCAGAGCACCTGTTGATCTGAGGTAAGTGACTGGCCTCTTGGGACTGGAAGCAGCCTAAATGTGATGTGATTTTTTGTGTCAGTTACCCTTTATCGCAAAGTCCTGCTTGCCTGGGTGGTAAGATAGACTGGAGAACCTAAGGGAACTGTCTGTCACTTATGGTAAGACTGGTATAGTAATCCAGGAGTTTACAGTTGTCACTGGAGTTGTGAAATCTAATTATAGAACACACCATCAGGTTGAGGGGGGACTGTCCTGTTTTCTGACAGTCTACTCTGAGGTGGGCACTCATAGTCATGAGCCACTCCAGACAGCATGACAGTATGCAGTACATATATACTGTGGCAGACTGGGCACACTCAGTCCCCGTGAGTCCTGCGCTTCAAGCTTTTGCAGGAAGCCTAAGAGCGGCTCTCCCTCCTCCAAACTCCCAGTGTTGCAGTCTCCTGGTGCCCTCCTCCCAGAAGCCGGACTCTCCACCCTGCAGGCCATGGGACCTGAAGCCCTAAGGCCTGACTGGGTGAGCTTGCCCTGTCTGACTGTACCTTTTAGGTGCTAACAGCAACAGATACTAGTCAGCTTTATTCCATTCCAACCTCCATTCCACATAAACTTGCATTCCTGCAACCACTACGCCCAACACTCTCTCCCTGCTGCCTTCAGCAGAGGCTTTTTATCTGCTGTGGCCAATCACCCTGATTGCCTCAGGTGCTCTAATTGGTCTCAGGTGCTTCAAATGGCTTCAGGTGCACCAAATGGTCTTAGGTGCTTTAATTAGTTTCAGGTGCTCTAATTGACTTTGAGCAGCCCTGCCCTAATTACCCTGGGAATAGGAATTTACTAAGCCTGGGGCTAATATATCTACCTTCCAGTACCCTCCTGTAGCCCCCAGGCTTGACTCCATCACAATACATATACCATCTTATGCTCCCAGGCTACGTTGTCCCTATAATCTGTTAACTTCTCTAGTCATGTATTACACTACTGTCCAAATGAATCACGTAAAAATCATGCAGAGATTGTCCACATTTTGTTTATATTAGTTGTAATTATGTAATTATGGAATAGATCATTCTCACCACAAACATGATTTAAAACATAAAACTTAATATTTCTAAGTGTATGAAATTATAGTCAGAGTAATGTAATATCTCATACAGTATGAGGATTCTTACCCAGCCATGACTAACACAGATTTGACTGCTCTCATTCCAAAGTCATAATGGTCTTGCTGAGAAAGCTGCTCACTACAAAGTTTATACATTTGAGTCATCTTCCTTGCAAGAATTTTACTAGATTCAAATCCTTCAGAGTACAGAATCACCTAAAGTAAACAAGATACGTGTACATTTTTTATAAAACACCGAGGTTTTTATTTCTATGGACTAAGTGCTGGTCTCCCATTGTCTCCAACAGAAGGAGGAACTGGCATTGAATGTATGGATATTAATATATGTATCAAAGATAATATAGTTTTGCATTAATTTATTTTAACTATAGTTTTTACGAACACTCTCAGATATGCAATCTTCTTCTGACTACAGAAAATAAAAGCATTAAATAAATTGACTTTGGGAAAATATTAAGGCCTAGATCTACAAGCCTTAAATTGGTGAGAATTTATGAATAGTTCTGTTTACTTTAATGGGAATACCTGTGTGAGTAAATACTCACTAGTGGAGAGAAGGGTTGCACAATCCAGTCCTAAAGAATCAAAAGAACCCATATATAATATTAGGTAATAAAGTGCAGCAAATACTTTAAATTATGGACTTATATTTCATGTCCAAAAAGAAGAATGCTGTCCAGGATTCAACTAAGTGGAATTATGAAGGAACACCCACTTTCAGAGAAATGGTTTACAAAGAGATCAGTGCACAAGCATTAATAGTTATATTTGAGAAGATTCCAAGAAGGTAGAGAATAGACATTCGTGGTAATATTGTAGTTCATTACTATTAAACGGTAATACTGCCCTTAAACACTTACAACATGTTTATCAAATATATTATAGATTTATAGATTTTTAAGACCAAAAAGGGATCACTCTGATGATCTAATCTGACATCCACAGGTCATATGACCTTCCCTATATTTACAAGTACCTCAGCAATCAAGGCATAATTTGGAACCATCATTGCAAAGGGTCTGAAGAGAGCTTTTAGATTGTCAGGTAGCTCTGTTCGTCCAGCATAGCCAGGATTCATTGTGATGAATGCCACACAGGTCATAACCAACTTTATTTCACGTCCCTCAAACATAAATCGAGAGAGCTGTTTAAAAGAAAGCAAAATGTCAATATACTTTATAATACATTTCTATAAAAAATAAAAATCACTTTAATTTTTAAAAATTAGGACTGGTTTTTTTAAAGGACTGATGACAGGCAATGAACTGTGGTTTGTATTTATAGCTGATTATGAGTATACACTTGGATAATGCATTTTTCTTCCTAAGATTTTGACAAAGATTTTGACTACTGGCTTCATACAGGGTTTTCAATGTGAAACAAACAGAAATGAACATGAAAAAAGGCATTGTCATGAGCACAACAGACAACTTTGTAGCATTTATAAAGTAGGACTATCCTGCAACAGTTGGCTCTGCTACCAGAGGCAGACAGCATAAAGTTCCCACTATGTCTAGAATTAGGATCTGATGCTTCAGGCTCCTTCAGGATTGGAGGTTTATTTTCATCTCAGAAGCAGAGGGTGGTACCTTCAGTGAGATCTCATACTGCTCTTTATTCCCTGCAGGGTTTAAGGCCAATGCAGGCCTCTCAATTCTCCCCAAATGGGCAGTTATGGAACCAGAGGGTTTGACCCCAGAGCCTCCTGAAGTAGTAAGGGTTGATGCTGGTTCTGATGTTCTGCGAGAGCTCTTCGGGTGAAGTTACTGTTGATCATGCGCCCTGAAGGAGAATGTTTTTCCCCCAACTAAGCCAGACATCTCACATGGGCATCTGAAATGAGAATATGACAGCAGGACAAGAGGCACACCTCTTAAATCCTGGTCTCTTCCCCTTCGGATCCACAGAATCCATAAATCTACCTTGAGGTGTTGGAACTAATAAAAATGAATAAAAGAAACACCTTCTATACATAAAATAAGCAAGGCTAAAATTTCTAACACTAACCGTAACCAACTAAAAATGCTAACAAAAAAATTTTTTTTAAGAAGCTGGATCAGCCTGGTGAGGTTCCTGTCCATCTGTTGCTAGGTAAGAGGTGACCTGGAACATTTTGTGAGATGGAGTCCCCTCCATCATCACAAAGAATTCCAAGACACAGGAGGCCACAATGCTCTACTGTTTGTTGATTTAGAACATAGTGACATGACTGTCCAGCAGGACCACTAGTTGCAAAACCAGGTTTCAGAGTCTTTAGTGCAAAGCGAATCCAACCCAGTTGCGATTATGTTTCCAAATGTGTAGACAGATTCCTAGTTTTAGAATCCATCACCACTGTGACCAATATCTCTCCTTCTGAACTTCTGAAATTTTGAAAACTCCCTTTATTGTAGGGCACCTCAAGATCTACTTTTTTCTACTATGAATAAATCCTACCCCGCTAATACTTTTATATATGGTATGTATGTGGAGCCCTGGGTATGCGAGACCTCTCTCTCCCTCCCTCCCTCTCTCTCTCTCTCTCTGTGTGGGGGGCGGGGGGGGGGGGGGTGTCCCATGGAGACCTGGCACTATCTAAGTTGCTGTGTACATACGCTCTCCAAGACAACAATATCCTTCAAGTCGTATGACACACAGACACTAGAGCAAAGGCAACAAACTCATTAGCTATGGCAGACCAGATTTGACTTAAATGTACTTCAAGTGGGCCATACATACCGTAAATCAAAATACTACAGCACTCTCACAGCATCATGGAGTGCTGTGTCTGTGAAACAGTGCTCCATGATATCACTCACTCTGTTTCTCTCTCTCTGTTGAAGAGAGAGTGCGGTCTTGTAGAATACCTAGTGCTCTGTGATGTCATGAGACCTGACACTCTTGCGGCATTGTCGAGCACTGGGTATGTGAGACCTCTCTCTCTCTCTCTGTGTGTGTGTGTGTTAGGGATAGAGTGTGGTCCCATAGAGCTCAGTCAAGGGCCAGACGGAAGAGGTTCGCAGCCACATTTGGCCTGCGGGCGGCATGTTTGACATCCCTGCATTAGAGAATGGAATGCTCAGGAATGGAATTAAATAATAATTTATCAGACACTTCAGAGAGGAGCTTAAAAGTGGCAGAAGGCAAGAATGTTTAATATTCTGTGAATAAGAAAGTGCGCATGACAGAAAATTACTTAGAAACTCTGAATTAGGGAAGAAATTAGGTGGATCTGTTTTAGAACTCAACTGAAATTAATCTGGTGGTCTCTCATGCCAATGACATTTAGTGAAAATAGCATAAGTGTTACAGATCATAATTAATTAACATCCACAGAACTATGCTGGGAAAAGCTTTTGAAAAATAATTTATTTAAATAAATGCTCCCCCCGCATGATTGAATTACTTTTGACTGAAAATGAGAATCTGAAGAATTTAAAAGTTTAATATCCCAGCATTAAAAAGAAATTGATAATGGAGGACCATTCCTCTTGTCATATAAGGTGGTTATTGTAATTCAACACTGTAGTGGTGCAGTGGCTCCACTCTGGTTAACAGGGGGTTAACTGGACTGGAAAAGGTTAATGAGGGGCCTGGCTGCAGGAGCCAATCAGAGGGCAGACTGCTGTATAAAGGAAGGAGCAGCAAAGCTAGCTGCTCAGTCTGCTGGAGGAGCTGGAGGGAGAAGGTCTTCTCTCTGGCTAGCTGGCTATGCTAGTCAGTCCCTGGAGAGCTCCAAGTGTGGGCTGCAGGAGAAGCCAAGCAGAGCCAGGGGTCCTGACATGGGCAGACTGCAGCAGAGGCCTGAGCAGCAGTCTGAGGGCAAGGAGCCAGGAACAGACAGCAGCTGGAGCCAGGCAGTGAGGAGCAGCATGGGTGGCAGGAGGGGCACAAGCACGCAGGCCCCTAGACTGGTTTTAAACTGTGGGCTGGAATGGTGAGCTGGACTAAACTGCGGAAAGGCGGTAAAGGGACTAGGCCTGGCCACTGCCGCAAAGTGGGCCCGAACCTAGTGGTACTTCTGAAGGGGTGGACTACAGGTCTCAGCCGGAGGGCTGAGGTCCCAGAAAAGGACTCAGAGCCAGATCCAGTGAGTGGAAAAGCAGAGCACAGACTACCAGCAGGGGGACCACTTGAGCAATTCCCCAAAACCATCAGCAGGAGATGCCCTGCTGGTGAGTCTAGTGCGTGGGACTGCTACAAACACCATGAAATATGCCATTACAGACCCAATTCTGCAGACAATGACTATCGTGTATCTTTTCTCCAGTTTATAATCCCGCTGACTTCAGTGGGACTACATCTGAGATCAAAGATATGCACCATAGCAAGTCTTTGCTGGACTGGGTTCACAGTTGTCACTGTTTAGCATCCTTGCTGGAAATAAAGGCTACGGACTGAATGGGTGTGGAGAATTAGCAGTTATTGACTCAACAATCACATGATCCCTGCAATGACCTAACTAAGTTAGGGTTGTGGCACATTTGTGGACAAGCCTGCACTGCTGCTGTTCAAGCTGTACTATTACTGTGGCTAAGCCCTAGTCTATACTTGCAGCACTTTTCGGCAGCAGTCGACAGGAGATGTGCCAGGTACGTAAAATACCTTGCATACCTCCTGTCGCCTTAGTAACTCCCACTTACCTCCCTGTACACACTGCGCTAAGGCAACCCAAAATGCCGTCCAGTTGATTTAATGCTATTCTACTTATGGGACTGGAGTTACAGTGTCGAGCTGTAGATCGACTGAGCGTGTCTTGACAGACCGCTCAATCAAACCCGGAAGAGCGAACTAACAGCAGCGAATTTGTTGCTGTCAGTACAGACATGCCCTAAATAAGGGATTTAAGATCTCAGTGCTGTCACTCTAGAACTCTTCACAAGCCTGATATTCATTAAAAATGTCCATAAAACACTACTGCTTTAATATATAATAAAAATATATATATTACCTTCGCAGCTTTAGCATTCCTAATAGTAATCAGCTGTTGAGCTATCACGGACAGAACTTCAATATCAATTCGGTTAAATTCATCAAAGCAGCACCACGCTCCAGACTGGGCCAAACCACTGAAGAACCGTCCCATCATCTGAAACCGTAGCACAGACATAGCTTAACACTGCACTGACAGTCTTAGGTTCTTCAAAAACTACAAAGCTAGTTACTCCAGTTTTAGAGAGCTGTAGAGAAGAAATGTCACTGCAGAAGAAAGAAAAAGCTGGCTTATTTGTACAGTGTATAGCACCACAGGGCCCCTCATTCTGGTTGGAACATGCCTCCAGAGCACTGAATGAGGCAGGGATCCTGGGAAAAAACAGCTTGTTATCCTGTAATTAAAAATGCCTACACACAAAAGGCAAAATAGAATGCTCATAGTAAAAGTCCTGGAATGATTCCAAATCAACTTATAAGCAGTATTTCCCTATAATTTTGAACTGCATTTAAAAATCTTATCTTGGGCCAAATTCTCTCTTTTGCCAAGAGGTGCTCGGCTCACAGGGGCTGGTGGTTTCAAACTACCCCAGTCCTGACCCTGACATAAGCCTGTTTTACCATGATAGCTGCCTATGGTTTCCTGAGTGACGATTTACTGGCTGACACTTTCCATAAGGGGGTGGAGCCCACTCCATCTCCTCTTTACCAGTTTGCCTTATCACACCTACTGCCTCCCTTCACAAGCCTTCTGTGACTGGGCTGCTGTGGGAGCCAGCTTCCCTAGCTTTACACCACTTGGGAATTCCCTTCTGCTGGGGAAATTCTCAGGTCATGTCACCTTTTGCCTACTAAGCAGTGTAAAGGGACAGAACTGGGGCTGCAAATCTGGCACTTTTACTGGGAATTTTGTAGGTCAACATGCAACTTTTGAATTATGAGCTGATTTGATTGTATTCATTATATAAGAAAACGGTGTAGAGTAGAGTTCAGGGAAGATTTGGATTTCACAAACTATGTGACAACTTTTTGGAGAATGTGGTCCTTTTTCACAGTATTAATTGCAATAAAGACATTTTTCTAAGAAAGCATTTTAATATACAATGTATGGCAATAAAATATATTTCTAAGAGTTTCTCTTCTCCTTTCACATGGGTGTACAACTCCCCTGGGGTTAGCTCCTCTACAACTGCTGTATGATGTGAAGGGAAAGCTGACATCTCTTTCTACTTCTAGAGCCCAAATTTCTTTTTCTCTTCTATTTTCAGGATTCAGAACCTCTGTTTCAGGGCTCCTTTTCTCGCCTTCCCTCTGCTCCTTAACTTTTTTTGGGGGGGGGGGGGGCGTTTTTTTTTGTAGTTCAAAATTGCCTTACATTATGATAGTATCTCCAAGTGTTTTACAGCATGAAGCTGATCAAAAGCAAGTATGTAGAAAAATTGTTATGAACACATCTTCCAAAATCCTGCCTTTTTAAACATCCAAAATGCTTGCATGTGATGCTTTTCTTCCTGATGGAGAAGAGGAATCTATTTCAAATTTATCTGTATAGCACTAACTATTAAAAACTTCCCTGCCTTTCTCATCCTTTCCTAATGCTAATTAAGATATTTTTGTTAATTTTAATGTGTCAGCCATTTCTTTTCATCACCTTCCCCTCCCCTTTCTCATAGTTCAAAGAGTAAATTCTGTGGCAGGGCAAAATGACAGTGCACTTACTAGGGGGATATTTTATAAAGGCTGGACACATTGATCATATTATAGACTGACTTTGTGGCTAAAGCACATAACTACAAACCAAGAGCCGTTGTTTCTACTCCCATTGCTACCATGCACTTCCTATGTGACTGTAGACAAATAATTTCACAGAGACAAATACAGCATTCAGTTTTGTCTGTGCAACCCCACTGACTACAGCGAGACTGTTCACATTAAAATACTTATTTTTCATACCTTGTAATCTAAACCATCAGAGCAGTTAAACACAACACACTGGATGGCAAGTGCTTTGGCTAGGTCTTTCGTGGTCTCTGTTTTACCAGTCCCAGCAGGTCCTGCAGGAGCTCCACCTAGGTCCAGCTGCAAAGCTCCCATAAGGCACAGGTAGCACCGATCCTGGTGAGATTCATACAGCATAGTTACATATGGAAGAGCAGGTATTTGCCCCCATTTGTGCTATTTTTCACTTTTTCTGATTTTTTTTTTAAACACTTGATAAACCTGCTGACAGATTTACAAATACTTGGTGTATAAGGCAAGAGCAAATGGTATGGAACAGGTCCTCACTTGTGTAAACTGTTATAGCCCCATGGAGCTATGACAGTTTTCATCACCTGAAGATCAGCTCCAATATATTTAAATCAGCAAAAATTGTTCAGGGTACATCCTTAAAAGTCTAGATCAGCATATTCACATACAGTGGCTAAATTCTGAAGTTCTCATTCTGGCAAAACTCCCATTGTCCAACATTATTGCATTGCTTATTGCCCAGGAGCTTGATATTCAAAGATGCCAGTTTGGATAGCTCACCATAGTCAAAAACTCAGTTCCAAGCCTGTCTGCAAATATTCCTGAATTTTTATTGTAACAGAAAATGCCCAGATGTGTTGAATATTGACTGAAATAAAACACCTTTGCATAGCTATAAATGAACATCTTGAGTCCTTTCACCAAAAGTGAAAATGATAATAGTAAAAGACTGTTATTGTTTAATGTACTTTAGTTTTATTTTGCTGCAAAGAGATAACACTATGAAGGAGCATAAATCTCTGCTTTGTACAGTGCTACAAGTCAACCCCATATTAAAAGATTTCTAAATATCACTTATCTGCAGCTTATTCACTGCTAATGCTTCTAAAACAACAAACTCCTATCTAAATAATGATAAAGAGTATAAGTAAATACATACAGTCAACGGGGTTATCACTAATCTTGGACATGCTCCCAGGTATTCGTAGCCATAAGTATACTGGGATAAAGCCATCCTTGCAACACAGTTATCCAGATCAAGATCCCAATAATAACGTAGTTGTCTTTGCCATTCAAAACAGTCAACAGAATCCACCTACACAGATAATACAATGCATTTTAGAATATTGTGATTCAAAACAGTTAACTTGGATATTTTTATAGAAAATGCTATTTTTAGAAAACAAAAACTTTTTTTAAAGTTGCTTTACCTTTTCTGCCACAAGTTCACTAACAATATCCCTTGCATGTACATCAATAGTTATCAACGCCGTTATAATATTTCTGTGTAATTTAGGAAGAACACCACGGACTAATCCAGCCAGTGCATTTAATCTCTATAAATGAATAAATAAAGTGTTAAAGTATTTTTTCATTACACTGCAAATATCGGAACTTATTCTTAAAGCGGTCAGATCTTCAGCCGGCAGAAATTAGCATAGCTCCAGGATATATCTTTAGCTCAGAGGTGAAAGTCTAAGAAATTAATTACATATTTCTACAGATATTGGGGTTATTTAGAATATAATTGTTTTACATCTCAGGGTTATTAACAAAGCTTGCATGCATTTTTTCCATGCTTTCAGAAGGTGCTTAATACAGGTAAGAAAAACAATGCATACAAAGCTTAACAATTCTCCAACCAACTGATGAACAGAAAAATAATTCTAAGAAATAATAGAAAACCATACAGACTGGGAATATGGAAGCAGACTACCATATTTTCTAAATACCAGCGCCATTGGGGAGCCAAATATTATCATACATCGACTTGAAAATGTTGGCACTGAGTGTTTGGCTACTATACAATGAAACCTCTACCCACTCTGGCTAACTCCTGCCACTAAAGGCCCTCTGCATAGCTCCTGAGAATCATACTATGAGCCAGACTCTCACATTCACTCTCATATGGCTGAACGACCACTTTTGAGCAATGCTGGCAGAGATGGCCACTCACAATTCTCTGAAGGTCATGATTCCATAGAAGAATAAATATCCATTCCCTTATGCCATCCCTCAGTTTCTCACTACTTCCAGCTGGGCTCCAAAGCAGAGCTAAAGATGAAAATCAGTGAAGCTCAATGGAGGCATTACAGTTGGAGAACAAGGCCTGGTCTACAATGGCCACAGATTTTGGTGGCAGTCAACGGGAGGTACACAAGCTATGTACAGTAACTTGCATATCTCCAGTTGACTTCCTAATGTTTACTTACCACAGTGTCTTCATTGCACTGTGCCAATGGAAAATAACCTCGCGTTGATGCAGCACTATGCTACTTGTGGGGAGAGAATAACAGGATCGACTTCCAGGTTTGACTGAGCAAGTCTTCAGTGCCGCTCAATCAAATCCACAAAATTTATCCTGCACTGACTCCAGAAGCATCGACATATCCCAATTTACTGTTCGTAAGATTCTCCTCCATGATCTTGCTTTTGTAAAGCCCTCTTGCAGAACGTTAGTTAGTACTAATGTTCCTGAGGCGGTGGCCTGAGGAACCCTGCAGGTTTAACAGTGACTGGAGCACTGCATTTCTAAAATCAGTCTTTGTTCCCGATGTCACATCGAGCAACCAATGATTTGTGAAGATAAGAACAAATATCCATACAGCAAGCCCTACAGATTTCAGCTGAATCCACAATCAGAATACTTGCCCTTAAGACTACTATTCCCCTGACAAAATAAATCCTGAGGTGGGTCAGGCACATGATCATCATCTGGTTCATATATGACTGGATACATAGACTTATCCACTTAGACTGGAGAATTATTACTTTCTTTTTCAAAAATTAATTCAAAACTATTTTTCAAGTCTGGCACAGCAAAAAATTAAATTCATTTGATGCCAACCCCCCCACACCATCTTCAAAAACTCACATCAAAGTTTATTTTTTCAAAGTTAGTCAAAGCTTGTAAGTGGTCATGATCCTCTCCTTCTAAGCACTGAGTCAGATCTCGGCACCACATGAGCTGAGAAACAGTCAGGACAACCTGTATAAAGGAAAAATAAAAATAGCATCCAATGCACCTTAGAGAAGTTGGCAAACAGAGTAGGAACACAGATACAGTAATGATGAGGGTCACATATATAAGCAAGGCCCTGATCCTGAAAGCATGCATGGACTTAAACTGGACAACTCGTGTGCTTATGTTTAAGCATATGTTTAGATCAGTGGTTCCCAGCCTGTAAGGTCTTTTAAAGTGGCCTGCTGCTGTCCTCCTGCTGACTGCAGAAGGGAGCCACTATCTAAGGACTCATTTAGAATCACAGAAACATAGAAACTGGAAGGGACCATAACAGGTCATCAAGTCCAATTCCTGGCACCCATGGCAGGACCAAGTACCCCCATTAAACAATCCCTGCCAGGTGTTTGTCTAACCTGCTCTTAAAAACCTCCAATGTAGGACATTCCACAACCCACTGAGGCAACTTATTCCATTGTTTAACCACCTTGACAGTTAGAAATTTTTTCCTAATGTCTAGGCTGAGCCTCCTTTGCTGTAATTTAAACCCATTGCTTCTTGTCCTATCATCTGTGATTAAGGAGAACAATTTTTCTCCTTCCTCATAACAACCTTTTAGGTATTTGGAAACTGTTATCATATCCCTTCTCAATCTCCTTTTTTCTAGACTAAACAAACCCAGCTCTTTCAATCTTCCCTCATAGGTAAAATGTTCCAGACCTCTAATCGTTTTTGTTGCCCTTCTCTGGACTTTTTCCAGTTTCTCCATATCCTTTTTGAAATGAGGCACCCAAAACTGGACACAGTACTCAAGTTGAGACCTAATCAGTTCAGAGTAGAGTGGAAGCATCACTTCTTGTGTCTTACTCACAATACTCCTGTTAATACACCCCAGAATGGTGTTTGCTTTTTTTGCAACAGTATTACACTGCTGACTCATTTAGCTTGTGGTCCACTATTACACCCAGATCCCTTTCTGCAGTACTCCTTCCTAGGCAGTTGGAGCTTGTTGCCATGAAAATATGAGATCAGTGCAGGGTCCTTGTTACAGTCAAGGGGGTGGGAGATCAATGTACACTCTCCCCTTGGCTGCTGGGTCCATAAACACTGGCATCCCTGCTAGAGCCAGAGGGAAGGGAGAACTGATTTCCCATCCCCCTGACTGCAGAAGGGAGCCACTGCCTAGGGACCCAGTTGGAACGCACAGTGCTACAGGACATGTGTAGTTTCCCAGCTGCAGCCAGTGGAGATGGGATCTCAGCAAGGAGGCAGTCTCCTCACTGAACTCTCTCTGTCTGGCTGCAGTGGGGACAGGGATTGGGAGTGTGGAGTGCTGCTGGTGGAGCAGCTGGGACCTATCATGCCTGAGAAGGAGCAGGAATCTTAAAAGTCAGTGCCTTCTGGTTTGCCCTGCACTTAGCAGGTCACAAAGTGTGAAATAGTGAATGTAAAAATGAGAACAGTAGCATCAAAATGTTTACTTTAAATAAGTAGTGATTTGCAGTCCTTAATGGTCTATATGTCAATACCTGTTTTATGAGTTAATAAATTGGTGGCCCTTCAGGGTTGTAAAAATGATATTTGTGACCCTTGAGCTAAAAAGCTTGGGAACCACTGGTGTTTGCAGGATCAAGGTCAATGGGTAAATGTGAATACTGGTACGCTATCCAGACAAGTGGAGGGTTATGTCACCCCTGCCTTGCAACCTTGGGTGCCTTACAATGCCTTGCTGAAATAGCTCCCAGTAGCTGGACAACTCACAAATGACCTTCCAGCATGTAAGCCACACTCAGAGAGAGAGATGAAAGAGAGCGCGCGAGCGTGTGCTTCTAGCAGCATTACTGTCCAAACACTTGAGTTCATGACCCTCCAACAGACTCCAACAGCTGTTTCCTTTGTCTTCTCAGGTGCAGAAAATGAGGTAGGCAGGGAGAGAGAAAGGAAGTATTTGTCCCTCCTTTTTATAGTTTTTATCCCAGTCTGAAAAGCATTTCCCCAGGAGAAAGGTAATCTGCTGGACGCAGGATGTTCCCTGCCTGGTTTTTTTTTTTTTTCACCTGTGTGAGGTTTCTTTGTTTTCTCCGTCCCCATTTCTGCTTGATGACTCTGTTTACTTCTTAGATGCAAATTAAGACAAGTAAACTCTCCTTTTCAAGGCAGGTGTGTCTGACCAGTTTGGTGCTACATGAGTCTCAACATGTATTTAATGTCATACAAGGGAAACGTGTAACTTAACACATAAATCAGCTATGCACATTTTATCATACTATTATAGATCAGCAAGTTATGAGTTTTCAAAGAAGGCACACCTATACAAACACTGTTGCAACAGCGAGTAGTGTATGAACACAGGGGTGTATTGCATCACAGTAGGCAAGAAAGATTACACAAAAATTAATGTGGCTTACCTGAGATGGGTGCCCAGCAACAACCCATTCCATTCTCACTCTGGTTTGATAATCAGCAATAGCTGCTTTAGTCAGACGTCTAAGAGAAGAGAACATTGCTTCTTCTACTTTGCTAAGCCAGTCTTCTACATTTCCTCTGGCCTTAAGTCCTTTCCCTAAGCCAACCTAAAATCAATAGCTTTGTTAACCATGGAGGTAATAGTTCCTATGAGTTTATATATTCATACTTGGATGCTGTAGGTGTTTTTTAGGATCATTGATGGCACAGCAAAAATATACTAGGCCAAATTTACCTGTATATTACTCCATTTTTATGTCAGCGTAACAGCACTGAAATCTACGGAGCTGTAGTCTTACAAACCTGGAGTAATCCAATGATGGATTTGGCCTATTCCATATTTTATTCATATATAACAGTTGTATGCCTAATTTCTTCCTTTCACGTACTGTGAATATGGAAAATATATAATTTATTGGAAATAGATTAAAAGAGCATTAAAAATATTTACTTACCCTCTCTCCCTCGGGCGACAACATTGCTAAAATATCATTAGTAAAAACTTTTTCTTGTTCTCCCTCAGTTGGAGTCATCATGGCAAATTCTAGTTTAGAGATAGAATCAAAGCATTTTCTTAAATGAGGCTGAACTGCTTGAGGATTGCGAGTTTGGGCCAAGATTTCCAGGAGTTCATCGTTTGACAAAAAGTAAAATCTGTTTGATAAACAAAAGAACTTTAGCTACAAAATATTTTACAGAAAAATAAAACTCATATTAGCTAAAATATTTGGAAGTATTTTATGGTATAATTAACAATTTTTTCCTTTTGTATTAGTAGCATGCAGTAAAACATTAAATCAAATGTATTCTCTCTATTGATGTCAATCAGCAGATTACACAGATTGTTTGCAATGACTTTTTAAACTAACCTGGGGAAGATAACTCGTTTGGACTCCAAATATGCTTCTAGGCATTTTTGAATTTGATCAAGTAGCCCGTTGTTATTCTGAAAACTCTCTAAGAGGCCTATTAAGGGAAAAAAGACTACTTAAGAAAACAAAAGAGAAATATAATATACTAGTTATGTAGCATTTCAGTGTAGACACTACCTATACCAACGGGAGGGGCTCTCCCATCAGAGTAGGCGATCCTCCTCTCCAAGAGGCAGTAGCTAGGTCTACAGTAGAGAGCACTATCTACACGAGGGGTTAGGTCAGCTTACCTATGCCATTCATGGGTGTGGATTTTTCACACTCCTGAGCAACATAGTTAAACCAACTTAATTTCCGAACGTCGACCATGCCTGAGAGTACATGCAGGAAAGGCCTCAGAGGACCCTGATAGGAGGGTAAATGCATGGATTTGAAGTAACTTTATTTTGAACTGTTATATGGACATAATCAGACCCCCAGGAGGGCAGTATTGGATGGCAAGAGAGACTCTACAGGAATAAGAAGAGACTACAACTACCTGGGTTTGAAAGTGGCCTGCCAAGGCAGAGAAGAGCTGCACAGAACAGACTTGGGGGTAAGAAAGAAGCCTTGGACTGATTTTTGCTTTCTGCTTTATATCAGTAAACTAGACTTGCATGCAGAGACACTATTGGACAAAAATCTTGTACGGAGTTTATTTAAGGAGATCCTTGTGTGAGATATCAAGGCCAGCAGGCAGTCTGAGAGTGCAAGGTGGGAGGTGTGTAAGCCTCAGAATGGTGGAAGCTTTGTTCCTTGGGGACTAACTAGGGTTACTGCAGGTTGATTAGGAGTACCTGAGATCAGTTAAGCAGTAGCCAGGTGCCTGATAAAAGCCACCCTGCTCCAAACAGAGGGGGCACAAGCTGGAGGAAGAGTAGGAGAAGTCCTGAATGGAAGAGAGGAGTGAAGTGTCGTGTGGAGAAGCTAAAAAGGAGTTGAAGGTACAGGCCCCGGGAGAGAAAACCTGCCCGGCTGAGGGAAGAAGCCTTGCCCAGGCAGAGGGAGAAATAGCCCAGGGGAAAGAGCTGCAGGGTTGAAAACAGTCAAGCAGAACAGAGCTGTTACTTAGGGCCTCTGGACTGGGACCCGGAGTAGTGGGAAAGCCCGGGTCCTTTCCCTCTCCCCTCTCCTCCCCTCCCCTCTGGACATTCTTAGAAGGACCCCTCCCTTGGAGATGGGACAACTGGGGGCACCCTTACCCACTAACTATGGGGAAGGCGCAAGACCCACCAGAGAAGAGCCAGCCACTTGCCACACCTGAAAGGGGAAAGTGAGGCAAGAGGCTGTGTGAAGGGTTTCCTTGAGGCCACCAGGGAGTTGTAGGGAGGCAGAAAGACCACTTGCTGTTAGTAAGAGAAATTGATTGACAGAAAGACAAAATATAGTAGAAAAAAACAATATACAGAAAGAAGGAGAAGGAATAAAAAGGAGATAGAACACTGAAAACAATCCTGGAAGATACACACACTGAGTGAGAAGAGAAGAGAAGAGAAGAGAAGAGAAGGCAGGGTGAAACTGGGGGAGAAAGAATGTATAATGAGACCCAATGAGGTATAGCAAGTTACATTTTGAATACATATTAAACAGAAAGTTGAATGACAAGATATTGCAATTAAATACAGTATGCGATAAACAGAATACTAATGTCTTATTCCTTTATACAGCAGGGCGATTGGCATAGGGGTGGAGCAGTACAGGTATTTTTCATCCTACTAACAGACACAGTTGTCAGGCTAGGAAATGCTGATTAACATCAACTATAATGGCCTATATATTGATTGGGATAATACACCGTTTATTTTATACCAGGTTGAGTAGCAGAACGAAGAGCATTTGGCAGACGATTAACTTTTCTCATTATTTCTTTCCAGGACTTATCCACCTGTAAGAACATCTTTGCCTCTCCAGGTAGCTGCCTCTGAATATCAGGAGCACTAAAAATACTTTCTAAGTAAAGCCAATTTCTCTGACATGTCAACCACTCCTCCTGGAGGGGGGGAGGGAGAAAAAATAAGCAATTAGTCTCCATCCTTACAAAGGAGAATTTTTTTTAATACAGTCTGAATTTTCAAATTAGGAAGCAGAAGAAAAATCTACTGATATTAATCATGAATCCCCTCCATAGCATTTCAGATAGCCACCTTCAGATTGTCAAAATACAACATGATGCAATCCACTATAACACACTTTTTGAGACAGTGTGTATTTTGCTCCTACACTCAGTAGATCTCCCAAGATAGTTTTCTATACACCAAATTGTATGGTTATACAGAATGCATATTTCTAATACACGCACAAGGAAAACTCTATTTAATAACATTATAGGCTGCTTTGAAAAAATCTGGCAAATTTTCTTGGACATTTGTCAGATTCTATTTTAACTTGTGATTTTTTTTAAAAAGGGGGGGAAATAAAGAATAAAATATATGCTGCTTGAGGAGAACCTTTATTTTATTATAAAAAACAGGTCGCAAGAGACTGATGTGGCCACCAGCAAAGAAAGGGTTAACTTCAGGTTTGCTGCCTTGTTCCCTTGCATGAACTCAGGGGAAGATTAACAAAGCAGGTGCTGGATCTTGCAAGCCAGTCAGGTTTTCCAGCAGCAGAAAGATGTCAGACTGAGCTGGTACCTATGTAAGGCTTTTTTGCTCAAAGCTTCCTACTGTTGCCATCACTCTGGCAGCTCCAACAGAGTTAGCAACATTGGAAGCGCTAGTGTGAGCCGAGCTCCAGGCTGCCAGCATTTTAAATGCCAGCCCCTCTAATCCTGCTACGCTTGTCTACACGGCTGCTGCTGTCAGTGGAATTGCAGTGGTGGTGGGAACAGTGGAAAATTAGAGAGAAATAAACCTCAGAGTCATTGTTACCCTCTGCCTCCTTGCACTAACTAGACTGGCCGCTGAGGGTATGTTTACACTGCAGTTAGACCTGTGGCTGGCCCCTGCTAGTTGACTGGGGTTTATGGGCTTGGCAGCTAAGGGGCTGTTTAATTGCTGAGACGACATTCAGGCTCATGCTGCACCCTGAACTCGGGATCCTGCCACCTTGGCCGTACAAGAGCATGGATACGATCTCTTCTTTTCTCCCATTACAGAAACCCCCCTGCTCTGCTAGTGCCAGGTCTGCAGCCCATGTGGCTACTCTTTCTAATTTTAAAACCATACATTCCCAGTTTCCTTAGGTATAATATTTTGAATAATTTCCCAGTCATTTATGCTAGAGGCATTTCAATTTACATCCACATTCATCAAGTATTATTTAGGCCAACAGGGCCTTGTATATTGAATCCCAATTGATCATCTGCAGTATTTTAGTGCAGAATCCTTCCTCTATCCCTTGACATTAGCTCTGTCCATCCCACAGCTGATGAATTAGCACACTATTTCTCCTCAGTTACAAGCACCCAACCCAGAATAACTCCCAGCTATCACACCTTTTGGCAAGAAGTGTCCTATGTCAAGAACTCACAGCAGACCACTCCAACAGGGCACCAACTACCCCATTTCACAAGATGGTTGGACCTTTATTCCCACCCACCACTCACATCAGGAGCTGGAGATATCTGATACCACCACTACTGATTGCTTTTCTCTCTGCTTCCAGTCAACACAACACATTCACTGTCAGCTAGACAGCATTCCCAGAATGGAAGTTAAACAAATACAAGCTCATTATTTGAACTGTATATGTCACTGATGCCTTTTGAATGATGACTTTCCTGACAAATGTAAAATGAATGGGGCCTTTGTGATATCACCTTGTAAAATCAGGTTAAAAAAAAGTTAAAAACACCTCCTTTCAGCAATGTCAACATATTCAGTATTTTATAATAAACCACAACTCTACCTTTATTTGAGACTCAAGCTAAGTCCTAAGAAGCTGATTTGTTGTTTGCTACTCACCAGTGTTTGACTAAATAAGGAGAGCTGTTTTTGCCATTCATCAACACGTGCTTTGAGAGGGCCCACATATCGTGAGGAGGCTATAGTTGCTACATTAATAGTGCTGTCATCAAGAAGAACCTTAAAGAAGTACACAGCCTTTCAGTTGTTGTCAAGGGGCATGATTTTACATTAGCAATGATCATAACAAAGGCATGTTACTTTCAATACAAATGGGTCTTGCCTTAAGTTTTAGCTGAATCAAACTTTGGCTGAATTAAATGTATGGCAATATATTCATTTCACAATATATTTTTAAAATCACAAAAATTAGACCCTAATCCTCCAAACGGCTCTGCACAGATAGACTCAAACACCTGCAAAAAGGCTATGATGCATGAAGACAGTTAGAGGAGAGGGTCTCTAGATAAGTTTTACACAGTCATCCAACTGATATTACTTCTTTTAGTTCTAAAGTTTGATGTTAACCAAAGTATCTACAATTTATTAAGATAAATACATATTGGAATAGAGACTGCAATTGTGAACTTTGGAAAACTGAATGTTTATGAAAAACTATAAACTCTCTTGAGAAAATATTTTGTTATCAAATGGATAAGCAAAAAGAAGGTGAATTTATATCTTGTTTATACATTTTTATAAATAATATAAAACGTTGCATCAATATTGACTACTACCAGATCATTGCCAGAATTTCATAAACGTAACCTGCTACTGCTAGTTTCCTTTATATTTTTGCTAGTTTCACCTGAACTTTTCTCAGCTGTCTGGTACATATAAGGAATTACTTACTTGAATGTCATCTGTACCACCAAGGATAAAAATATCTTTAGCATCACGATGAGGCAGAACAACAAATTCAGTTGTTTTCCAAGAATCCTCCACCTTGTTGAGAAAATTATAGACTTTGTAAATCTACTTACAATGCCAAAATATTTTGGTTTTACAAATTGAATAAAATATAGACAATCTAATTCCAATAAAGGGAAAACTACCCTTTCATGTGAACAGACACTGTCAAATGAGGATTTTGCTTTATGGTGTTTGTAATCTCTTCTCAGAAGAATACAGGAAAAATCTCTGCTGACTTTGTCCTTTTCCATTTAACAAGCATCAACCTTTTTCTTCTAATTTTGCATAAAACTATAATAAACGTGGTTTAGTTTTTGTCTACTTAAAATAAAGTCATCTTACATAGAGTCTTTTCAAGACAAAGAATAATATAAGCACATTGGGGGTACTTGTAGAAAATCACAGAAAGTTCTGGGGAGCCCAATGTTCTCTGCCAAGGAGCATTTTGTGGGCAGTGTACTGCAGCATCAGTCTCTGCATTTGTAAGCTCCCTTGAATATGCTCCTTAAAAAGGCAGAGGTCTATTATGACAGAAACTGTACTTCTGCTTTTCATTTCACTCAAATATAAAAATTCTACTTGTGTCACTTAGATAGTGTGAACTGTATTTGAAAAATATATTCTCTCTCCTAATTGTCTGTGAAAAGATCAAGATTTTCAGCACACTGTCAAAAACAAAGACAAATATTTGTTTGTAAAAGTTACCTTTTTGAGAATGGTTTCTAAGGAAGCTTCTCCAGAAGCTTGCCCAGAAACATCCTGAATTTCTTCAGCAAAGTCAAAAGCATTGAGTTCAACAAGTCTAGCCAAGGATAATGGGAATTCCACATCCACCAGTGGTGCATTAACTATTTGCTCCAAAACTGCCCAATGTCTTGGTTTCAAAAAGGGGTTTCTTAGGTCTGTGATAACTGGAAGCTGGAAAAGTAAAACAAAGAATATATTTACTTTTCATTTATGTGTTTTACAACCTAGACCACTCTCAAAGCAACATCATTTAAATAGAGCTAGTAAGTAGAACTTGTAAAAGACTTCTGTTCAAATTTTGTATTATTATTTTTAGGAAAAAATTACCTTTTCCCACCGTTTCTTTTTGTTTGAAATTTTTGGCAAAAAATCCAAAATCTTTTGGTTTTCAAAAACTGAACTTTTTAGTTTTTCCCCCCCGCCCCACTTTTCCATTTTGCCTTTGGAAGAGTTATATAAAACGAAGGCCTCTGACGCTTATTTAAAAATAAGTAATATATTTTAATTTCATGTTTTTCTAGAAAGCTTTTTGGAAAACTAATTTTAAGTCACTATTTTACCTTTTCTCTCATCTTCTCCACATTCCCTTTGAGTCGTGGCACTATATTATTGGGTGGCAAACCTTTTTCCAATTGATTCACAAATTTGGCATACTTGGAAACCTGAGAATTAAGGTGTTCTGGATCCAGGCTATCAAACTTACACTGTGGAAATCAAACACAGCAAAGATTCTAATTAATGGACACTTTGAATAGAATCTTACTCTACGAAGAAATCACTGAAATCAATGGAGCAACTCATACAGTAAAACGTACTACTTAACACGAGTAAAGGTAGCAAAATCTGGCAAATAGTGCCTAGAATAGTTCTTGGATATGATCCTGCAATCCTTGGGCACTCAAAGCTTCTAGTGGTATGCCACAGATCAGTCATTTATAGAAAATGAATTAAACATTTTTTCACAGTTTCAAAGGGCAGTACATTCTAAAGTAAAGCACCATTATATACACTTAATTGATTAAACACAGGTTAAAGAAAATTACATATCTGCAATTTTTATTCTCAGACAGTTCACTAAGATACTACAGTAGAACACTAATGTAAGGAGACTCTGTGTGAACTGCTGAATTTTGCAAATTAGTAAAACAAGACTATACTGTGGTTTCATAATAGGCAAAGTTGGCACTTGTGATGCCTGCAGTCTTCCATTGCCACAATATATGAAATGATCATAGTCTTTCTGAAACAACTAGACACAAACTATGGACACAAACAGGTTTCCACTCAACTTAAGTCCCAGCATAGTCTGCCCTGTTTTCTAAATCTCTATACAGCACACAGGGACATCTAGTGGGTAATTAATATACTGAACATAAATAAACCATAGAGTCTTGTGGCACTTTTAAAGACTAACAGATTTATTAATCGCATGAGCTTTCGTGGGAGAAAATCCCACTTCGTCAGCTTTCTCCCACGAAAGCTCATGTGATTAATAAATCTGTTAGTCTTTAAAAGTGCCACAAGACTCTGTTGTCTTTCTACAATAGACTAACACGGCTACCCCTTTGGAATAAATAAACCATGACAGCAACTACTATAACTATACCATGCCAAAAGGTCGGGCAAGATATGCTATATACATTTCACATGTGGAATCAGTCTACGCTCTGGTGGAAGAAGGCTTCCACTTAGGGTGTATGGCAGTCTGATGTATAATAGGACACACACTTCAGTATTCTATAAGAGGGCACAAATGAATCAAATTTGATCTAAATGAACAGGAAGAACTAAAAGTAACAGGGGGAGGAAGAAATTAGGAAACACTAGTATTGAGAAGCATGGGACACCCTCACTCAGAACAAAACTCAACCTTTCTTCTTCATTTCTTTCACTGACAGAATTTGAGATAGCTACATCTATTCCTGTCCCCTTCCCGCCCCCGGAAACATTCATAAAGATTAGCCAAAGCAGATAAAGTGTTGATTTTTCTGACTAATGCAGCTGCAGCAGCAGTCATAGGGAGCCCCTCTTCCAGTCAGCAGTGAAACAGGAGCTGACAGCTAGAATCACTAAGGGCTGTTCTATCTCCTCAACAGTGAGAGAACACCCCATCTGTTGGAGGGCAGGTGCGAGCTGTCCTAAACCTCTGAAGTTATTACAGTTCCACTAGTACAGCACTGGGAACCCACATGCAAGAAGAGGAATTATTGTGATGACTGAAGCGTTATATGCAGTCTCATATTATTTATTGATTTATGTGTATTGCAGTTGCACCTAGAGGCATCGTTCAGGGTCCCATTGTGCTAGGCCCTGTACATCCATCTAATGAAAAGACAGCCCTGGCCATAAAGAATCTGTGTATATGATTATAGACACACTATGTGGTTAGAAAACATAAGGTAACAGTGAGCTCTTTAAAGCTATTGACAGGCAGATTTAAAACAAAAACGTCTTTGCAAATCATCTTGTGGAAATTACTACTGCGGGGGGGTCAGAATGTCAAAAACTATAGCTGTATGTAAAAAGCCAGTGAAATAATTTTACAACCAAGAAAAATATTAGATGTTTTTGTTTGCCAAGACATGAGTAACCAAAACTCATGCTTTGGGGTGTCATCTGATTACTGCAATGTCTAACGTATATTTGGAAGAGAAGCTTGAAGAAAGCCAAAAGAAGGAACATGAGACCTTTCTTAAGGGCTAATTTTATCCTTTTTTTTTTTTTGTTTTGTTTTCATTTCCCCTCTTCAGTACCCTCAGTAACTGCAGATATCCATGATGAAACAGAAAGGTCAAGTAGCCTCCACAACACAAACTTTGTTCTAAATAGTTAGAATAAAACCTATCTACAAAATTCCTGCTTAGTCAAGCTTTACAATTTGCTTCACAATATTTGCAAGACACTATTGCAGGGGTGTCAAAGTCATTTGCTATGATAGGCCAGATTTGATTTAAAGGTACTTCAAGTGGGCCGTTCATACAAACTACAGCACTCTTGTGGCATCACGAGCGCTGTGTATGCAAAACGGCACTCCACAATATCACACTCTCTCTCTGTTAGAGAGAGAAAGTGGGCTCTCGTGGTGCAGTCTCGAATATCCAGCACTCTATGATGTCATGAGACCTGATACTCTAGCAGCCCTGTGGAGCACTGGGTATGCGAGACAAGGGCCAGCCCAACCATATACACGAACTAGGTAGTTGTGTACGGTGCCAGGCCTTAAGGGGCACCAAATTAGATGGAAGTGAATTTTTTTTCTCTCTAAATTCTTGGGCTGGCCCTGTGCAAACCCCCCCCTCCCCGCGCACCCGTCAGAGAGAGAATGTAGTCCACCGAGTGCAGTCGCGGGCCACATGTTTGACACCCCTGCTATAGAGCAATTCAAAAAGCATAACCCTGGAAGAACTTACAAAAAGATTAGCTGCATAGTAATCTTTTACTGCTCTGTGAAGTAAAAAAAAAATCTATTAAAAAAATCTAATTTTGGAAAAAAAAATTTAAAACCCTATATTTGCCCTCCTACCTATTATAAACTAGAATTTTATATTATAAACTGTATGACACCTCATTTTTTTACTTGGTCATTTAGGAATCAGAGCCTTTAATTTACCTCCATCCATTCGGTTTGGAGTACTTCCCATTCAGAACAAGAATCCCAAAGCAGCTGCTTGAGTTTCAGTTCTGCACAAACTTCTTCCAAAGCATCAAATTTGGAAACTTCCACCTTTAAAGAGAAATATAAAATGTCATGTGCTAACACTGAAGATTATAAAGCTACCTACTACATATTTTTTTAAATACCCACTTCACATTTGCCGAATTCTACTGTTAATACTGGGGAGGTAGTGAGAATATCAATCTATCATATTGCTCTAGATGCAAATAATCTGTTTTAAATCACAGTTCTTTTTAAATACAAAAACTACAGAATTATTGTAAACTCAATTCAGTTGTCTTCACTCCTTTTATCTACAGCAGCCAGTAAATATTGCAGTCTACTGAATGATTTTTAGTCATTTCTGTGAAAAGCTACCAAGGAATGTCTATTTCCTCAAAACAGCTCTCTCCATATGTGCTGAATATCATCACTAAACACAGATACGCTTTTGGCAGCTAGAAAAGCTCTGTTTGATTTCCAGAGTACACCCAGACCTGAGAAGTATCAGCAATTTTCCCTTTAACTACAGGTAGAAGAGCTCTCTCGGTGTAACAGATTGAAATAATTCTACTTAACACACACAACCAAAGCAAATTCATTTTAACTTAGTTGCCCATGTTTTCAGATGGTATTGTGGCCACCTAAACATTATTAGGATCCAAGTACTACCCAAAGATGGCATTAAGTTAGTCGGCAGCAAACTGTCACCTTCCAAAAAAGTCTGTTCTTTCTAACTTCACTGACATGCTGATGCTATTTACCCTTGATGCAGTTGTACATAAATATCCAATTTAAGCACATTTCCTACTTTGTGGAAATTGCAGCCTCTCTAATATAGTTTTCAGAAGTTATGACACACAGTTGTGTTATTAGCAGTGCTTTTAACTACTGGAAATGGAACATTTTGAAAGAATTCTCAGCAGTTGTACTGTCAGATACTGTGTTGACCGAAGTTACAACGTCTATTGGCTATTCCAACAATGTTGGTACCCTCTAAGAGGCAAGTAAGTCGTACGGTGAGACTGCTTACAAAGCTTGCTAACTACCTGTCATCAGCTGTTCTTATCAGCATTGCAGTCATAGGCCTTGTACACGCTACAAAGTTATTGCACGATAACGCCCTTTATTGCGCGATAAGAAGCAGAGCGTACACACATAACTCTCAGTTGTTGCACATTAAGAGCCCTCTTACCGTGCAATATGTAAACCACTAAAACGAGGGTGGTAGCGGCTAACGCGGAACAGCTATTGCGCGATAGTCCATGTGTGTACGGTTACCGCGCAATGTGAAACCTCCGGAAATGGCCCACAATTCCAATTCCATCCCTTCTGCACTTCCTTCTGTACTCTGTGTCCGTGACGTCATCTTACCCGCCCTCCCCTCAGTCCCGCGAATTTTTGAATTCTTCACTCTTCCGTTTGGCTTGCTGTTCAGTGCTGCTGCAGCTGTGTGCTCCAAGAACAATGGCGTCTCAGCACGGCAAACGTGCTCCAGTCTGGACAACAGCAGAGGTGCTAGATCTGATAGGCATCTGGGGAGAGTCCGCCGTGGCAGCCGGAGGAATTTCGACATTTTTGGCCAAATATCTCAGGCGATGATTGAGAAGGGGTACGAGAGAGACACTCTTCAATGCCGGTCTAAGGTGAAGGAGTTGCGGATCATGTACCACAGAGCCAGAGAGGCAAACCGGCGCTCCGGCTCAGCACCGGCTACATGCCGCTTTTACAAGGAGTTGGAAGCAATCCTGAGCGGCGATCCCACAACCACCCCGAAAGCTACCGTGGACACCTCGGCAACTGCGTCCAAAAAGGATACCGGAGCAGTCGTTGACGAGGTAGTCGTCGACGAGGACATGGAGGAGGAAGACGACGTGGACGGTGATAGCGGTGCACCCGACCTCGGGAGCCAGGAGCTGTTCTCCACGCCGCCTGACACAAGCTGCACAGATTCCTTCTGCACGCTTTCTTCAGAGGCTGCAGAGGGGAGCCCTGGTAAGTTGCATAAGCAGTGGCCACTATTCTAGCAGTTCAAGCTTTGCGTGTAAATGAAGAGCAGGCATGAACTATGCGTTCTCTGTTTCATCTTTTATTTGGTTTTATGGATCGTGGGGTTTGCCAAGCATTACATGAGCAGTGCATCAATGCATGCAGCAATTGCCAGGAAATCATCTCCTTTCAAGTCACTGAAGGTGTCCTCAATATATTTCCAGAGTCTTCTAGTTAAATTCGATGGTAGAGCGACCGTTTCCCCTCCCCCATACAGGGATACTCTCCCTCGCCAGCTGGGAAGCACGGCCGCGGGAACCATGGCCGCGCACAAGCCGGCAGCGTAAGGGCCCGGCTGAAAAGCAGTGACATGCAGGATATGCATTCTGGCTTGCAGAGGCACTCTAAGCAGCGAGATATTGGCTTCCATTGCAGCGCTCTATGTGAAAAAATCGGCACAAGCACTGCAAATAGTTCACGGAGCTGTGTGTCTACTCTCTGCAACCCTTCCCTCACTTTTCAAAAGCACTTTTCAGTCCCCGGGAATGCCCTGTCCCGTGGACACTGCGGAATGTGGCGGGAGAGCATCTTAACGTCTCAATAACCAAAGTAAGAACAATAGCACTACTCATAATGTTTCATTTTTCCGTAGAAACGACCTTCGCTGGGCGGTGGACTGCGCCAGCTGACCGGCTGAGACAGATAAGGAGGAAGCCTCGCAGGAGCAAGGAGGATATCTTCCAGGAGCTGATGCAGTCCAACGAGGCATCAGCCAGGGAGACTAGACAATGGCGGCAGCAGTGCAGGCAGGAGCGCAAAGAGAACAATGAGAAGAGGCTAAAGCAGAAAGATGCCCTAATAAACATCCTCCAGGAGCAGACCCAGCTGATGAAGACCATGGTCGGTCTGCTCCAGGCTGCCCCCCCCCCCCCGCAGCCACATCAACAGTTTCCGTCCCCCATGCCCCACTCGCCCCCCAAGCATTTCTTTGAAGCCCAAGGAAACCCCTGGTATACTGTTACCTCTACTCCTTCACCATCCTATGTCATGGAGTCACGCACGCACCTACACGCACCTATAGCCCCCTCTCCTTTCACTTCACCCATGTAACGTGTTATATTAATAAAGTTGAAACGGTTAAACATTTAAAAGTCTGTTTATTGATTCACATTAGTAATTATCGATGCGCATCTGTTTATCGATCAGTACCCCATTGCAAAGCACGCATTCCAGAGCCCCCCAAAAGAAAAGCACCCAATACTGCCCGGGAACACTATTGCCCAACAACAGAATGCATCCTATAAGTCCCCATTACTAAAATGCTCCTTCAGTGCCTCCCTTATGCGCATGGCTCTCAGCTGTGCCCACCTGATGCCCCTAGTGGCCGGTTGCTGGAAGGCAAACTCTAGCCGCTCAGCCTCCATGCCCCAGGATGGGGGAAATCTCTCGCCCCGTTTTTCGCAGAGATTATGCAGCACACAGCACGCCGCAATAACAGCTGGAATGTTGTCCTCATTTAAGTCTAGCCTCCTGTATAAACATCTCCAGCGTGCTTTTAAACGGCCAAAGGCACACTCAATGGCCATTCTGCACTGGCTTAACCGGTAATTGAAGCGCTCCTTGGCGCGATCCAAATTACCAGTATAAGGCTTCATAAGCCAGGGCATCAGTGGGTAGGCTGGGTCCCCTAGGATGACTATGGGCATCTCAACACCTCCCACAGACATTTTATCATCGGGAAAGAAGGTCCCTGCTTGCAGCTTACGGAACAATCCCGAGTTCCTGAAAATGCGAGCGTCATGCACCTTTCCCGACCACCCCGCATTTATGTCAGTGAAACGGCCCCGGTGATCCACGAGTGCCTGAAGCACCATGAAAAAGTATCCCTTCCTATTAATATACTCAGTCGCAAGATGATCGGGCACGAGAATCAGGATGTGAGTACCGTCTATTGCCCCCCCACAGTTCGGGAAACCCATGTCTGCAAATCCATCGACGATCTCACGCACGTTCCCCAATGTCACTGTCCTCCGTAGCAGAACACGATTGATGGCTCTGCACACTTGTGAAAGTGCTACACCGACGGTCGACTGGCCGACTCCGAACTGATTCGCGACCGAGCGGTAGCAGTCCGGAGTCGCCATTTTCCACAGCGCGATCGCCACACGCTTCTCCACACTGAGGGCTGCTCTCATCTTTGTGTCCTTGCGTCGCAGGTCAGGGGCTAGCTCCTCACACAGTTCCATGAATGTGGCTTTCCGCATTCGAAAGTTCTGTAGCCGCTGGTCATCATCCCACAGCCGCAAAACGATGCGGTCCCACCACTCTGTGCTCGTCTCCCGTGACCAGATTTGGCGGTTCACCGTGTGCAGATGGTCTGCGAAGGAGATCAGCAATGCGGTGCTGTTGTCACGACTGGCAGTCGCCGTATGGAAGTCATCCGAATCCTGCTCTGATTCGGAGCTGAATGCATACTGTGCCAGAAGCCGAGATGTATTCATAATGTTCAAGGCGACAGTGGAGATCAAAGCTGTATCCATGATGCTGCAAAAGGAGTTCCGGGAAGACATGCGTTGAAGTTGAAAATGGGCACGAGTTGCTAGTAGCAACTGCCGTCGCGCGGGTGGAACATAATGCACCATGGGAAAGCATGACTTTACCCATGCTGCATAGCGCAACTCTTCTTCTTCCCAGGATTCCTAGCGATAATTCGTGCTAGAGGGAACTGTGGGATAGGTACCCATACTGCAATTGGGTTTCTTGTGGAATTGCGAAATGCGGGGGGGGGGCTCTGTTCCGTTAGAGTCAGCCTAGTGTGTACACGACCTTGCGCAACAAAAACCACGTGACTTTTAAAGCGCAACAGGCTTATTGTGCGACTATTTCTGTAGTGTGTGCATGGCCATAGTCACACATATATTCAGGCTTGCTGGTCAAGTTCTCATCTAATGCTCATGAGTCCCTCCTAAAACAGATGGTTCACAGACACTACAAATGAAGTCAGTTTTGTCATGTTTGTTTCTTTAAATGTGGTTCTTGCAAGTGTTAAACTCCAGAAGAACCTTGGTTTTCAACCCCTCAAGGAATCCCAAAGCCAAAGAATTCACAGAGTCTAAAGAGGAAAAAGACCTATTGAAATACTTAGTCTAGCTCCCTATTGCACATTAACTTGCGCATTTTTTCCCAGCTGAACAAGCCAATGGGGGCGTCCAAGTGGCTGTCACAGGCTGTTCCAGGATATTCACTGAAAGTTTTAATCACTCATGGTACAGGGTACTTCCTCAGTGTACCAGCTCTTTCAATGCAGACACATCAAAGAAGGAATAGTGTGTGGACATATGGTCTCACACATGGGCCTGTTTGACTGGGAAACAATACACAAGTAAATGGGCAATAGGACATGAGCATAGCTGGGCCTTAACTGAAGTTAGCCACAAACAATCCTCAGACATCTACTTGGGTCTTCATTAGTCTCTTGAACCGCTCCACACATAGCTGATGCAGATTGTAATTTTCATGAAGCCTCTTTAAAATGTACTCCTCTCTGTATTAATATATACACCTAAGATGCCACATTATCCATTTCATGCATTTGATGAAGCGGGTTTGTGCCCACAAAAGCTTATGAGATAAATAAATTTCTTGGTCTTTAAAAGTGCCACGGGACTCCTTTTTTGTTTTCCTCTTTAAAATGTGTCACTTACAAAGATTGGTTTAACTAGGACATCACACAGTTTTTAAAAGGACCCCAGTCCTGCTTGTGCCTGTACATGAGCAGGTTTGGGCAACAAATACCTATTTCTGAAAAGACACTAGCCAGGGTATTGGCTTCACAAAGTTCTGCTTTTCAGAAACATGTGTTTGTTTAACACTACAGAAAATATAGCTCAACTCAGGCTTCATAAAAGTTCAGCAAAGAGCTGGGAAAAAATTACCTTAAAATTCTTCTGGTATGATTTATATTGGAATGCACGTTTCTGTAGCTCATCTAGAATGGCTTGTAAGTCTGCCAGCGTTTGTTTCACTTTAGCTTGGTCAGCTGCAATATCCAAAATCTGTGGGTCCTGTTCAGCAAAAACAACTTTTGGTTAGTATGTTAAATTTATCTTTTAGTACAGGCTGAGAGAAACATCCCATATTCCGGCTAATGGAAAGAAGTTAAACCAGTGACATACAGAAGATCAATGTTTCAATATTCAAATTTATTGCATAATGTAGTACGATGAGAATTACTCTCCTTTAAATGACTAATGTAAATAGGTATGGAAAAGTTATCGAGTCTCAATAATTCCATATATAATTTCTTCTCTTTGTAAGTTAAAAATAGATATATTTTTTGCTCCTACCATCTTTCATTTGTTATGATTTGGTGAAGGTTAGCTACCTAGTTGAATAAGCTTACGGAACTTCATTATGCCATGGTTAGAGATACACATTAAAGGGATCTTTTCAGGACCTGATTACTTATGGCAACATCTGTGAGGAAAACTTCGAGTCAAGCTAGTTCCAGTCCCTTTTATATCCATAATGCTCACTTTAAAAAAACACATACATTTCAAAATATGTCTGAGCAATACAGATCAAATCCTTCCCCTCTACCCACAGCACCCTCGTTACAGTGGAACTGGTATGGTTACCGTCAGTTGTAGGAAGGTCAGGTTTTTGGGACTTCACATGGGGTCTACAGCTGCTGAGAATGCAGAGCCCAGCATCATGGTGACTCTTTATACTCTGATACCCAGGGCCCTTTAGGATGAGGGCAGGAAGGTGAAGGAGCAAGATCTATGCTAATGAACTATGTCACATGCAGAGGCAATAAGTATGGCGAGATCGCTGAACCTCTGAGTTTGATGGAGGAGGAAGGATTTTATTTTTGAGACACCCACTGTGCTAAGATCAGCTCCTTTGATTAGGTGCAAAATATAGGATTTGATCCTATATATTTAGATCCATAAGGCCAAATCTTGCCCTCACAAATACTGTGTAACCCTTTAACTCACTTCGCATAATTTAAAATGCAAGTATTTGCATAGGATTAAATATCAAACCTTAATTCATGCTGTTGAATAGACTGTAGATACCTTCATAGTCCTTATTATTGCTCTGTTGTCTTGTTTTAATAAAACAAAACTGCAAAACTTGTAAACAACACAAAAAAAGAATTTAAACTGCTCTTTGCAAACCTGGGCCTGCTGTTTCACTTCTTTCACTTCTTCATTTAGCTCTACAACATCTTGGTCTAAATGTTGACAAAACTTGGTAATGCTAGAATCTCTTTCACCCACTGATTTGTCAATTGCATTGCGAACTGCAACAATGGATGGTTTCAGAGTTGCAAAAAGAGCAAAATCTTCAGGCGGTGTAGGTACTTGATACTGTTCAATAAGCTGATACATCTGGGTTACCACATTCCCTTCTTCTTCAAGGCTCTCAATCTACAAAAATAGTCATATTTCAACTATTGTGAACCAACCATGTTTTCTTAAATAACGCTTACCATTATTTAATCCCAGTTACATTACTGACAGTACCAAAATATGGCTATTATGGTAAAATAATTATTAATATGGGGAAGAAAATAAGATCCAGCAAAAGATTTTTTTAATCACATAAAAAGATAAATCAGTTAATCTTGTCCCTAGTTTTTTCAGTTTCTTATCTCACTACTGTTTGAAAAGAGAGTATGTCCAGACTGCTGGAAGAGAGAGAAATGTTTGGTTGAACTTGTGGCATCCTCTTCAATGTATTCTCCCTTAGAATAGACTATGCTATATTATCATTTCATTCCACTAGAGAGAGTTAGGCAGTAGCACATACACGCAGTTTCTCAATTTGCTATATTTTGCTGGTTGCAAGTGACTTTATTTCTGGATGTTCAAGTTTCCATCTGCTACCAAAAATGTGAAATTTCAATCTAAAAGGAATTTGAGAACGTTATGAGTAGCTGAAAAGGGGAGGTTAAAAATTGAATATGTAGATCAACCTTTAACACAGCATTCACCACTTGTAAATGTAACAACAAGTGCATATTTTCAGCTAGTGATAATTGGAACATTTAAAAAAACAAACAGCTTTGCCCTTACCCATAAATTTGTCTTTTCATAACAGGAAATCCATTAGTCTGGAATGAACTATTGAGTTGGCCACGCCACCCATAAGCATGCAGTGGCAGCTCACTGCTGAGGATTTCTAATACCACAGCTTCCCCCATAGATGTGTGATAAAGTGCACAAGCCCAGTAGACAACTTCCAATGCTTTGTCCCTGAATCATCTAATACCATGTCCAGAAAAAAATATTCTTTCAGCTTCCCCAAGCAGTAACCTCTTGCCCCATCTCCTGAAAGACAGACTATACTTACTCGTTCCTGAATTTCATCAAGGAATATCAAACTATTAACATATTCTGTAGTTGAGGATGGGAGAAACTCAAGTTTAAATTTGGCATCTTGTGCCTCAGTTATAATGGCAGTCACTTTTTTCTTTCCAATAACTGGAAGCATATCATTAATGACCTAGAGAACAAAGGGAAATAATAGATTATGTAAAATATTCTTAGAGCTAGAGGCAAAAGGTAACATATATTGACATAGCTATGGTGCTTTTCTTTGTCTGGTGGGAAATTTGGATTATATATTCAGTCCTAGTTTTGTGACCAATCCAATATTCCTTCACTGTTTGAGTGTTCCCATTGAATTAAAGGGGACTTCTTCCATGAGGGAGAACCACAGAATCATGTCCTAAGGCAGCAGGAGCAAGGCAGTAAGGCAAAGCAAGCAGTCTTGGAGAAAATAGTGCCCAAGTCATTAAATAATGACTTTTCACACCAGTTAAAGAAATGGTGCTGACAGGCTGACGTAAGAGTTCTTCCAGCTTCCATTACCTGGAAGATCATTGGCTACACCCCTAGGTCTCAAGTGTGAATGTAGTTTTAGATTTTAGCAGATCAATTATAAGTCATGATTCCCAAAGCAACTATTGCCCAATCTTGAGGAGTATATCTTTATGTATTTAAATCCAGAGGAAGAAATACATTTTAGATTGTAGGCTTTGCCTAGAGCTGCCAAAGAGCAGCACCTTCCTCTTCCAGTTACATACTTGTCACCTGACAGCACATAAATTATGAATCAAAAACTCCCAAACCCTCCCATTTCCTCCCCCTCAGATCCCCCAGCTATTTTGGACTGGACAAGAATGAGTTCTAAAGATAAAGACATCTCATGGAGAATGTTCTGCAAGAAGCTCCTTTCTTTTAAGCCAAGGGAGCTCCAACTTGAGAACCTCCACTGCTCTCAATTGTGGCACTATGTCATCAGAAGAGATGAAGTCTCTTATATAGGGAGGTGCCAGGCCCTTTAGGCCTTTAGAGCAGAGAACTTTAAGCCTGATCCAATAATCAACAGGCAGCCAATGCAGATCCCAAAGCACTGGCACGAAGCACTCATGGCAAGAATCTCCACTTAACAAGCAAGATACCACACTGTAATATTTTATAGTAAAACTTAAAGGATGTTGCAAAGTAGCTGTGGAACTAGTGTCTGGACTGAGTTTAAAAACTGAATGAACCCATGATAATGCTGGAGATGTCATAACATTTTTGGTTCTAGAACAGTGGTTCCCAACCTGTGGACCATGGACCACTGCTGGCCTGTGAGGGTACTGCAGGTGGTCCATGGGGTGGGCGGGAGAAGAGAATTACTGCAGGTAAATGTACTGTGATGAGTGCAATACGCTTGTGAGTGAGCATAATAATTATTAGAAATAGCTGCATTTTTAATACCTCTTGATATATAAGTTTGACTCCCGTCAGCCATAGTCTATGTTAATAATGTTTAAAATGGCTTACTTACATGATGGTCTGCCAAAGCTTTCGATGCCAATGTAGGGTCTGCATAAAGGAAAAGTTTGGGAACTAGAATATAAGTCAACAGAGTCTTGCGGCACTTTTAAAGACTAACAGATTTATTAATCGCATGAGCTTTCGTGGGAGAAAATCCCACTTCTTCAAAGCGTCTGACGAAGTGG